>MU228269.1:1435187-1455426 GCA_018584345.1 Thuja plicata
ATATCTATACATATATATATCTATATATATATATATATATATACACATATACATACACACACAGTAGTCTTTGTTGAATATTGAAAGGAATCTATTTCTAGCAAACAAAACAATGTGCAATGACATTTAATGGATCAAAGACAAAAGGGTATCTAGATCTGTCAATTAATAGAAGTATCCCAATCAATAGGGTCCCGTGGAGAAATAGATATGGTAGAAGAAGAGGCTACAATGACTAATGTCATGTACCATAGCTAAAGACAGGAATCAGTCATAGGGGTCAAAAAACATTGAAACAATGCATCAATGAAGTGACCATGCTAAAATCCTTGAATAACATGAGTTAAAGAAATGGTTGAAAAGGCAAGAAGAGTGGAAATGCGTGAATAAAATTAGTGTAGGAGATACAGTGTGCCAATAGAGTATAGTATTTGTTGGTGCCCAAAAATGATGGATTTGCTTTTGGCCAACTGGCAGGTATAATGGTGATGCACCTTTTGATACCTCTACAATTTTGGCTTAATTAAGCCAAGGCTGGTAGGCCCAAATTAACCTTGAACAATAAAATTCACTATGTCATACCACTGCGTACACAAAATAAAGTTCCTCCAAAGGTGGTTAATGATCCTTGGAGGAAAGCAACAAATCTCCTCATAATCTCTACTCTATAAAGCTTGACTAAAATGGATTATACTAAGGACTAAAAAGTAATGCTTTTGAAATAATGATTAAATAATCTACAAACTACAATGTATGAACCAAATGACAATTTCCAAATAATGATTAGATAAGTGCCTTCTAAATACTTGGGCTATAGAGTTAGAAAATTCTCAATCCTACGTACAATCGGAGACAGTTTTAAATTTTTTTCTTTTAATAAAGAGAGACCATCACTTCAAAGGCTTCCACTTGACTTATAACTCAAATCAATCTATATAGCTAATCTTATCGAATTTAACTCAAATTAAGAGACTGATAAAAACAAGAGAAGATACACAGATCTTTCAATTGATATTTAAACTATATATATATATATATATATATATATATATTAATTTTGAATTATGATACTCAGGGAATTTAACATAATGAAACACTCTATAAAATAGAATATCCGAAAGACTAATTGAAAATATATAACTTATAACCACAAATAAAAAGAAGAGCACTTATCTTTATTAATGTTGAAAAAATAGTACATCAGAGTCCACGTTGTAGTTGTGATCCAATTCTATCCTATTAAAATATGTATTGTATTCTTGTCTCTTTACATTATGTATATATATATGTTTGCGTGGCTTTCACACCTCTTTAGGGTGAAAAGACATAACCCTTATTACAAATTATTTTGAAGAAACAATAAACTAACTAAAAAATAACTATCTAACTTTTGGATTTGGCTTTGGCCGAAAATCCAAAACACCTCATGAAAAGCTAATATTTCTGTTAGAGATAGGAAATTTGATTTCCCGAACTGGGTCATTTTTAAATTTTAAAATTCAACCATCTTCAACCTCTGTCTGCATCATCTTTGTAGCAGGTCGAAATTCCAGCATTTTCTGAAGGCTTTGATTAGTTAGTTCTATTTATTTGTGTCATAAAGCTTCCTTCTTTTGATTATTTTAGTATGGATAAACTTTATTCTTGATAACGGATTGGGACTTCTAAATTCTCAAAATTTAGGGTACCAACAGTATTATCACGGAATGTTTTGACAAGTCCACAAATAATACATTATGAAGTAGCCTAAGGATAGTGAATGAAATGCAATGACAGAGACCCAACTATGGACAAAAGTAGAGGGCAGGTATTTACATGAGATTAGGCATGGTAGAGAGTCAAAACTCTGAGATTAATAGCATATAATATGGTGAAAAACATTTAAATAAAAATGAAGTGACCCTCAATAAGATCAATCCATTATATACAGTGAGAAGGAAACAAAATATAGAAGCATATCCCAACAAGTCTAAAAGAAAACAAAATGAAAGTGATACAAATCATAAATTTAAAAATTAATAATTTCATGTGTATCAAGATGTTGACTATCTTAGCTAAATAAATCAATGAAGAAACACTGATAAAAAATGATTAAAACAATATGAATGGATTGTGTTGAAATAATCATTCTTGACAATGGAAATCATTGATGTTGGCCATGATAACAATGCTATAGATATTTTGAGCGGTTCTCTCAAGTTTGTATACCTTTTATAAATATCTTTTCCAATAGTGAGTGAATGAAATACAAAGAGCATTAATAAAAAGTAAAGCACCAAGGGTTCCTTTCAAAGAGAAAGAAAAATAAAGATTGTCATGATAAGATTAGAGGTCATAGCTTCAGTCGAGGGTAGATATATATCAATCCTTAGCTCCCGTGACTAATAAGAATCTATGTCGGCATTGAACATTCTTTCCAGCAAGTCCTTGTCAATCGACCTCACATCATGGGAATGAAAACTAGCTACTTCTTGCGGGGGATAGCTTGTCAAAACCGGATACACCAGAAAGAGAAATCTCTATGAGAAATCAATCATACATGGAACTGTTCATACACATAACGAGGTATCAATGTAGTAGTTTCATGCTTAGACCTTTCAGTTTTTTTTTGGTTTTTGCTTCCTAAACTATAATAGGGCATTTGCCTATAGTTTCATGGGTAGGTAGAAATTCTAATTCTCTGAGAAACAATATAGATTAGAGGGCATGGGTTTATAACTAAATACATGAAATGAATGAAGGAAATGAACATCAGGTGAAAAGAAATGGACATATCATAATCACTGCAATTGTTAACATTCACTGCTAAAAAATAAACCCTAATGTCTACAAATCACATACCTTTGAAATGAATCATAGATCAAAGATAAAGAAAGTGGAGCTACAAGACATTACACCCCAGCCAGTTACATTGTCTTTGTGCATAGGTTTGACCTCAAATTTGCTTCCTCCCACTCCTTTTTGGATCTCTTTAGCATTAAGAAAATGATTTGGCTGTTTCACTTTTTTTTCATGCATAGCCCGCAACTGTTGGAATTCTGATGGTCTATTTAAAACCCATCAGAATTTTGATACCATCGGGAATATTACAAAAAAAAACACAAAATCACAAATAAAATCATCTGTTGGAAGTTGCCGTCGAAATTTGGCCCTAAATGTAGTAGTGGCACTTGAATCTGATGTCCCAAACCTGTACCTGCAAAAAAAATGGTTTGGTTTGTTGGGGGGGGTTTACCTTGGTCAAAACCCATTTCTGGAATTAATCTTAAAGTATAATTTAAATTGCATAAATGAACAAAGAAAATAAACCAATTCACCTTGCTTGTATAGAAACCCTTGTGGCAGATTCAAATCCTTGGATCCACAAGTATGTATGCACCAAATGAATGTAGAATGTGGAATGTAGGATGTAGGATGTAGGATGTATCAAATCAATTTCTTGTATATCTTAAACACAATTCTTGAATGGATCTTGGAATAGGAAGAGGCTTGCATGGTTGTGGATGGAGAAATCTTCAACAAGAGGGCTCCATAGAGCTTGAATCCTTCAATGGATATCAATGGTTCTCCTTGATGAATTTAATGCTTGAATGTCTTTGAATGCTTGAATTCTTGAGATTAGATGCTTGCTTCAATAGATCATGCATAGAGTTTTTGTGGATGAAATTGCTTCTTGCGTCTTATCTTACCTTGTCTTTTTCAAGTCTTAGATGGTTAGAGAAAATGAGAGGAGAAGGCTTCCTTATATACCAATCTAGGGCATAATGTTCTAGAGAGGCATACATAGGATAATTAAATTCCAATTATACCTATACCCTTAGAAGTGGAGCTATATTAAATATAATTTCAAGGGTCATTTCCTTGAAGACCAAAACAACCAACCTAGAAGCGGTGATTAAATCTTTCCAAAGCCTGACATCCGAAAACCCCAAAAACCTAGAATTTGGACACTGGGTCAGGGTCAAGGTCAACTTTGAGCTAGGTCAGGGTTGAGGTCAACCTTTACTCTGAGGTCAAGGAACTCAGATTTGCAGATCAGGGTGCCAAAAATAGGTCGGAGTGAAGTGGAAAAGGGGGTTGAACATGGGTAAAAGCTAGATCCAAGTTAGAGACCCATTCAAGGATTTTGACATGACCCCAAACCACTTACTCAGAGGGCTAAACCAGTCCAAAATGGAAGTGCTTCCATTTTCCGATTATACAATTACTAAATACAACTAGTAGAGATCTTTTGGGAAAAGAACTTTGGTCTATCTCCTTCAAATTTTTTTCTAACATCACTCATGTAATATATGAGTACTATTTGGAATTAATGCATACATTATCTATTTAGAAAGGAGGGACATGTTAGAGGAAACTATCCTCTCATTGTAAATCCAAAGAATAATTCAAATGAAAAAGATAATAAGGAGGGTGCTAGCACCAAATTGTAGGGTAATGATGCTAATTTGGAGGCCTACACTAACAATGAGGGATTTAATAAAAGGACTAGTAATATCCTAATTAACCCTAAGAAAAATAATTTGTTTGTTTACCCTAAAAATTCTAGGGTTTCAAATATAAATATGATAAAGATTCTATCAGCCCTTTTAGTCATATAGTGCCTATAAACCCTAGTGGTTCCTTGAATGATGTCATCCTTAATGTTCCCCTTGGTCATGACTTTCCTTGTTTGGATGTGTCACATTATCTCCCTTTAGTTGAGGAGGTTGACCCAACTTTCCCAAAATTTGAATTTCCCCTATTGTTAAAATATCTAACCCTTTCAAATTGTTGTCCAATGATGCCTCTAAATCCAACTAGGTCTTAGGATCATTTTTTTCTAATATCACTCATCCCTCTTGGCCTCTTTAAGTTTCCATTTTCTCCCTTGTGCAGTCAATGATGATCCCTCTACACCCCGTCTTCTAAGGGATTTAACAATGCTCAACAACTTACTATGAATAAGATTAGAAACAATATTGTACAAAATATGAGAAAGGAAATTATAAGGACTAATAAGGCAAAAGAAACTATAACCAGTTACATTATTAAGGAATTCAATAATTAGAACATTTATAGGAGTATGAATGTTGATAATGTTATCAACTCTAATAAATACAACAACATTAAAAATAATTATATAGTTAAGAATATTCTAGGTCTAGCCAACATCTTTAGAATCTTTTTAGGATATATGCCTAGTTAGCAATTTCTGATGATCTTTGGGTTTTTTGAATATTCCTTTGACATTAGTAACATAGACACCTTCAAGCCCTTTCAAGCTTTCAATTTGGTTTTTTATGCACCTTCAAATTTTTGGCCAATATTGGTCACGTAAACTCAAAATTGTGCAAACAAGATATGGACAAAAATCTAGTTTTAAGCCTAACCTAGTGGTGTTGGTCTTGATTCTAGATTCTACTCTAATTTTTTGTTTTAAGCCTATAAAGTAAGATCTCAAGTTTTTCACTTCTCTAGCTACAAATTTCACATATAGACTCTATTTTTTGTAAACTAGTGGGTGTTGGAAAGCTGGTTCAATATTCTACACATATCTCAAACCCATTTTTATAAAATATTCACCAAGTATCTACTATTTCATTCATATCTTAGATATACTCTTTTGGGTTTATTTCTTGAAAAAAATTTAAATTAACTAGTTTTTAAGATCTAAGTACAATTTTTTGGCATTTAGAAACTCTATACTATTTTAAATTAGTTCATTTTTGTACCTTTTGTCTTGTATTTATCATAGATCCAAATCATGCTACTCCCCCCACTCCATTCAACTACTATAGTTTGAAACATGACATGGAGATTATTCTAAGGAAACATAGGCTATGCAAAGTGACCATGATTATAGATGTTTGGCCTACAAGTGCTTCTAAGAAGAGAAAATAGTTTAATAGGTGTGATGATGCTTTTGGGACTCTCTCTCTCTCTCTCTCTCATGTTAATTCTTTCACCACTCACCATGCAGTCTTGACTATTGTGGAGACCTTGTTTGTAAACAAGATTAATTGAAGGGATTTCAGTTGGAGAATGAACTTACTGGCTTAAATCCTTCAGATTTTTATGGCATCTAGGAATTCTTCACCAAACTTAAGTCTCTCAAGTTATAGTTGTAGTACTATGGTATTGCGATGGAGGAATCACAATTAATTCTCTTTATACTTCCAAACTTGGTCTTGATTATTTAGTTTTTGTTTCTACTTGTTATTTAGTTCTTGTTTCTACTTTTTATTTCCTTTTGATAGCCATCAAATGATTCTCTCTAGGATTATTTGAAAAACTTGCAACAGTATCGATTGCTAATTCAATATCAGGTATAGTGTGAACAACATATTGAACTTTTACAATCATGGATCTGTATGTAGTCAGATTTACCTCCTTTGAATTATCATCCTTAAATAACTTCTATCCAATAGGCATGGGTGTTCCAACTGGTCTAGAATCTTCCATCCCAAATTTTTTCAGTATCTCTTTTATGTATTTAGATTGAGTAATGTAGATACCATCCTTCATCTGGTAAACTTGTAAGCCAAAAAAGAATTTGATTTCACCAAACATAGACATCTCAAATTCCTTACTCATAGCTTCTGAGAATGCTCTGCATAAGTCATTATATCCAGTAAACAATATGTCATCAACAAATATTTTTGCCAATAGTATCTTGTTCTGAGGTCCTTTGATGTAAAAGCTACTGTTATCATTATTTCTATGAAATCCAATACTTATCAAGTAACCATGTGGTCTTTCATACCAGGCTCTCAGAGCTTGCTTCAATCCATACAATTCTTTTTGCAGTTTGCAAACCATATTCCTTTTGTTAGGATCTACAAAGCCTTTAGGTTGCTCAATATAGAGTTCCTCTTCTAGAATTCTATTCAAGAATGCAGATTTTACATCCATTTAATATACCTTAAATCCTTTATGTGCAGCATATGCCAGAAGAGTTATGACTCCTTCAAGTCTTGAAATAGGAGAAAATTTTTCTCCATAATCAATACCCTCTTCTTGAGCATATCCTTTACATACTAATCTCGCTTTGATCCTAGAAACTTTGCCTTTCTCATTCATCTTGTTTCTGAAAACCCACTTACTATCAATCACATTCTTGTCTTTTGGTATAGGTACAAGAGTCCAAGTTTTGTTCTTTACTATCTACTCAATTTCTTTATTCATTGCTTCAATCCAGTTCTCATCATTCAATGCATCTTTAATATTTCTAGGTTCAATTTAACTAAGTAAACATGTACCTTTTATTTTGTTCCTTGTCATTACACCTTCTGTCTAATCTCTAATTATTTGTTTAGGTGCATGATTCCTTCTAACATATTTTGCAAGTATAGGATCCTTCCTCTTCGATTTTTGGATTACTCCACTATGTTCACCATGCTCAAATATTATGTCCTATTCTTCTCTCTGATACTTAGGTTCCATTGTCTGAGACTCGGATGTATCTGTATGTGACTTGGGTGCCTCTCTCTACAACTTGGTTTCTTCAGTCTAACATGGTTCCCTCTTTTTGTGACTTGGTTTTTTCAATAACCATCACTGGTTGCACAGGTTGCAACAAGGTTTGTGCTGATGAATTTAGTGGTTGACATGATTGTTGTCCAATCACCATTGCCTGTGTCTTAGGTATAGTATCAGGTTCATAATACACAAATTTTATGTAGTCTTCAAGATCTTTACTGCTATGTTCTTCATTTCTCTATACAAACTCATTGATATTTACATGAACACTTTCTATGACTTTTTGAGTAGTAAGACTTAAACATTTATATGCTTTTCTTTTGCAAGAATAGCCTAGGAATATACCTTCATCACCTTTTACATCAAACTTTCAATTTCTTGCTTCCTTCAAGATGTAACATTTACTTCCAAATACTTTGAAATAATGAACATTAGGTTTGTAGCGATACCATAATTCAAAAGGTGTCTTCTTAACACCTTTATTCAGTTGAACTTGGTTCAAGGTGAGAATTGCAGTGCTAATGGCTTCCTTCAAGTATTTGGTAGCAACATCCTTCTCAATCATCAAGGTTCTTGCACAATCCATAATGGATATGTTCCTTCTTTTTGCAATACCATTCTGTTGTGGTGTACCTGGGGTAGATACTTGTCTTTTGATTCCTCTTTCATTGTAGAATTCATTGAATTCATTAGAAATGAATTCTCCTCCTCTGTCAGATCTTAGACATTTAAGTTTCTTTCCTATTTATTTTTCAACTTTGGCTAGGTACCATTTGAACTTCTAAAAAGCTTCTGATTTTGCTTTGAGAAACATATCAGTCATCATTCTAGAATGATCATCAATAAATAGAATGAAGTACTTATCATATATAAATTTTTGTTCCAATTGGTCCACATAAGTTAGTATGCACCAATTCCAAGACTTCTTTTGTATTGTAGTTCTTTCTCTTGAAGCTTGTTTTTTCCATCTTCCCAATTTGACATTGTTTGCATATTGCTAGTTCAGGTTTCTTCAGAATAGGTATACCTCTTACTCTTCTATTCTTACTTATGTTGATTAGGTTGTAAAAGTTCACATGACACAACCTTTTATGCCATAACCAATTTTCTTCTACTTGTGCAATAAAACACGAACTTTCATTGAGATCAAGATAAAATAGATTACCTTTTTTCCCTGCCAGTTCCAACTAGGTTTCCTCTACCATCCAGGAGCTTGGCCTTACCATTCATGAATTCTACCTTGAAACCAATGTTATTTAGTTGTGCCACACATAGTAGATTATGCCTTAGTCCTTCATTCCAATAAGCATTATCACATTTAATTCCTTCAGTAAGAGCAATACAACCTTTACCTTTCACATAGCAGGGTTCATCATTCCCAAAAGTAACACTCCCACCATCATAGTGTTCAAGATGTTCAAATTTGGTTTTATCACCAGTCATGTGGTGAGAACAACCACTATCAATTATCTAGGTGTCATTCTTACTAATATGAGAGTATAGTGCAGTCTTTTCATTTTTTTCACTATCTGACTCATCCTTAATAGAAATGTAAACCATTTCATCTTTATCTTCATCACTATCAGAATCTTTAGAAATATAAAAATATTTCTTACCTTTGTCCTTGTAGCTTTTGTATCTTTTGTAATATTTCTTGCGTTTATAATTGTTGAAATTTTTGTCACCTTTGTCTTCCTTATTTGGACATTTAGCAGCAATGTGGCCAACCTCATCACATGAAAAGAAAATCAATGGTATTCTTCCTTTGTATTGTCCTTTTCCTTTTGCATCTCTTCTTGCAAGTAATGCTTCAATGATTTCCAGATCCTCATCATCAGAATCATCATCACTATGAATATCAATCTATTTTCCCTT
This sequence comes from Thuja plicata, assembly GCA_018584345.1. Taxonomy (NCBI): domain Eukaryota; kingdom Viridiplantae; phylum Streptophyta; class Pinopsida; order Cupressales; family Cupressaceae; genus Thuja; species Thuja plicata. Next base: position 1,444,524 of record MU228269.1, read on the forward strand.
CATCTTTCCAAGGTTTAATTTAGCTTTGAATGCTGACTCAAGATTGCAAGGATTAGGAGAAAAATTGTCAAAGTTATCCAACTCAAAAGTTGATAATCTTCAAATCAATCTATCTAGAGTTATGTCATTACTGCATCTCATCTCTTGAAAAGCTAAAACTATAATTTCATAGATAGGAAGTAAAGTTCTTAATACCTTAATGGCTACTTTTTTGTCTTCGATTGTTCTACCAGCAGCTCTTATTGCACTAACACTTTTCTTAATTCTTTCACTATATTTTGCAATTTTTTCACCTTCTTTCATTTTCATCATATCAAAATGACCTCTGAGACTTTATTCTTTGGCTCTCTTTACATTTGCATCTCCTCCATACATATCATGTAGTTTGTTCCACATTTCAAAGGTAGTAGGGAAGTCCTTGACTTCATCAAATTTGTAATAGCTGAGTGTAGAGGCTATATCAATCATCATTATGTTATGATACTTCATTTCCACCATCTGATTCATAGAAATAGATCTCGGTGGTTCTACATACTTGTGATCCAGGAATTGCAAGACAATATCTCCAATAGTAGATAGATGTAGCCTCATTAGATCTTGTGATGCAGCGAAGTTGTCCTTGTTGAGCTTAGAGATCTCCCTTCTGTAAGACATCTCTGATCTTTAGCTTAGGCCTTTAAACCTTCCCTGTAAGAACTTGGTGCTCTGATACCAATTGTTTGAAATGAGTTCAGTAACTGAGAGGGGAGGGGTGAATTAGTTACCAAAAAAACATATCCAAGTCCCTTAGATGTCTTAAACAATTCAGTCACTGTTGCTCGGTTAACACAGATATTCTACTGTCACTCGGTTAACATAGAAAATATTAAGATATTAACTGTGATTTATTTTTAGTAATTAATTACAGAAAAATAAACCATAAAGAAAATGAAATGTACATAGATAACACCAAGATTTAACATGGAAACCCAATATGGGAAAAATCACCAATAGCAACTACTCACTATTTTTCACTCTTCTAAAGTGAGCCCTGTTAGGAGCCAACCTTGTTAAAGGTTACAATAACACACTATTAGGTGTGACCCTATTAGAGGATTTAATCACCCTATAAGGAGTGGCCTTGTTAGAGGTCTTCAAACACTTCAACGTAGAAATGTCACCTTGTGAGAGGATTTACAAAAGACTGTTAAGTCTACTCTATTAAGAGATTTTGATCACTACTATAATTATTAGAAATTAACAATGGATTGACCTATTTTGATAAGAAACTATCTTTGCTAATTCAGATCTCTATTGTGGATTAAATACTTGAACCTTACTGATTGGATATTTTTTTGTAGTCCTCTGTATTCTTTCCTCAATTAGAATCACATCTGATTTTGCCTTCACTCTTCATATCACACTTTACATGCAATCCCACATCACCACACTATTCAATCCAAACTTGACCTTATATATATATATATATATATATATATATATATATATATATATATATATATATATATAAGCCTTGTCAAGTTAGCCTTAATATCCTTCCAAATAAATAATAAAACTCATGTCTGTCAGTTGCATATAACTAATTATCCATAAAATATAAGCCACTGTTAGCCATCTAAAAATAACTATTTTACTCTGTCAACACTGAAATCCTTCAACGCCTGACCAACACTGTAATGCCCGAGTGAACTTGGTTAGAACTAAAAATCACTTTGGTCATCCTCAATGCCCGAGAGTGCTTGGAATGAACTGATTGTGCTCGGATAGGATTAGACATTTGTGTAAACATCACTATACTTGTGTAAACATAAATGACAATACACAATTGAATAATTGTCATCAACATACGAGTATATCCAAGAAATTCATCATCATCATCATGTGACGTATTTCCTATTGCATAAATTGAATCCATTACAAAATGCATGTAAGAAAGAATGCTTCAAGGGAAATAAACATATATAAAATGATAGAGAAAATAAAATCTGCGTATGAGTATGTGGTGTCATAGCGTCTGTTACCATGCTACATGTTGCCAACATTGCAACAGGCATTACAATTGAGCCTATCATCATACGAGGCAGTGATAGTAAATCATCATTGACAGGTGTTGAAGAATAAGATTGTTAGAGCATAATAAAAGTAGTGATTAGCATGGACAATATTGTTAGAGCGTAAAAAATAGATAGTCCAACATGTGATCTACCTGAACCAATTTCAGTACCCTCATCATGGCCAAGAGTCTCAAAACTACGCAAAAAAGGTTGTAAAAGAAACACATTCGCTTATTTTTTAATAACATAAAAGACTAGTATAACATAAAAACTATTATTGAACTTTTTTTATAATTAAAATTACATTAATACTTACTCTAGAATTTTGAGATCGGTGCATCAATGCAATTTCCCTCTATTGTGACTCAGGAGTTGAAGGGAATATAGATGTCAATTGAGCCACTCTTTATGAAATTCTTTGGAGGCAGTTTTTAATTATAAAGGCTGGGTCATCACAAATACTGAAATCAACATCTAGGTCCTCGTCAAAGGACTCCTTCTGAGGGATTGTGGGTTCCTTTCCCTTACTCTATTGACCACCTGTTTGTGACAACAATATTACTAACACTATTAGAATTAATTTGAAACAGTGATGAAAAGAACATAATAAAAAACACTATTTAACATTTTGCTTATATCTAATTTGTAGTACAATAACAAAGAGGTTTACCTACTGGGAAGAAGTGCTTGCAGGATCATCATTGTTCCCTCTATGTGGCTGCTCCATATTGTGGCCTTGTGTTATTATTTAAAGTTAACTAATAATTAGAAAGGACTAGATTAATAAATTTCATTAGAAGATGATGATAGAGATGAGGTGGATGGTGAGGAGAGTCTCTAGATGTGGCTGGAAAAAAAAGCTCAATTATTTAATGGTACATAGTACCTACCTGCACCCCCATCATAGTGACATCGTTTGTATCTATGTGATTCAAATTGTAATCAATAAGAAGCTCTTACCCTACACATATTGATTTTATCACACATACAAATACATGATTTCCCTCGCGTGCCTCAAATATGCTATTGGGTTGCTTAAAAGTTGACAGAGGTCGCGTTCTATTTATAAAACCTACAATATTTCGTGATGCTTTTGGCCTTCCGTCAATGTATATAGCCACTCTTTTACTTTGTTCATTGTCTTTTTGTTGAATATAATTTTCTGAGAGTGCATACCTACACATACTTTTCTTTTATTGAACAATTTGCATCCAACTTTTGTAATCATAACAAGGTCCAACATACTCCATTAATTCGACAAATTTGTTGTAAGAGACCTTTATGTCATCCATAGAAAATAGGCCCAACCCATGTATTGATGATGGTGCAATGCGATATATCTTGCCTTTAACACTAAAATTAGTGTTTATTGGAGGAAGTTCCTTGGGGACCCATTGTTTCTATAGATATTGGTACCTAAAGGGAACCTTGATGTCATCTTTTCTCTCATCGTCATAAGAACATGACCCCCCTTGAGAAAAGAAAAATTTCATGCATTTATTGAATTTCCTTCTAGTCTTTTGACCTCTAGTTTATCTTCCTAATTTAGACATACTACATGACTCATTTTCTTCTTCTATTCCTATATTTCCTTCACTTGAGGAAGACACATCTGACAAATACCTATTTGCTGCTACCTGCACTCCATCAAATGAGAGAGATAGCAAGTAATGCGAGATATTTTAAAAATTGTGAAATACATTAATCTCTATAGGGTGTATTAAATTATACCTGTTGATCCATGAGACTATGTGCGATGCTCGTGAAAGGGGTTCGGGTACCTATATATGTACATTTGTTGCAGGGTAAGGTCCCAGTAGTGCTTAGGAAAATTTGCATGGTGAAGGTTGTATATGTTGTTGTGTGTGTGTGTGTGTGCGGATAAAAAAGGGGGCCTTTATCTTTCATCTTAAAATGACAAATATGCCTATCTAATGCTTTTTGAGGGTGCAAGGAACAAAAAATGGAGGCAACTTGAGGGAATATAGAACATTGATGTAATTTCAAAAAATAACAAGATGATATAATCATATAAGATTGAGTTTGTGACGGTACCTTCAAAGCTTCAGATGATGCTCAATTTTGATTTTATACTTGTACTCCAAATTAAGTAGAAATTTTATAGCAAGCTCTATTGTTTGATCCTGAAAGAAAAAATCATTTCAAAATAGAAATAGTAGCATAAGTTCTATTGGGGAAAAACCTAAACTATCTTTTCACTTCATTCCATTATAAAATTCACTAAATCCTCTAAATATTCTAATAGCATTCATAAATTTCCAAAAAAATTGCAATTTGTTTTTATTACAATAGTACATTTATTGTCGGGTAAGCTCACAGTAGTGCTTAGGCAAATCTGCATGGTCATCAACTATGCATATATCTTCTCTAATCAACTCTTATATACAGGTGAAGGTTGTATATTTTGTATATGTTTTGTGTGCAAGTTGTCGATTGAGGGTGCAGGGAACAACACCCATTAGTAATGAATAACCCACCCTTGAAGAGAGAGATATGGTACTTTTTCAATATACAAAGTGGAAGTATGGTAGAGCATCTATGATCCCTTCAAAATGCTTTTCAGGTAGTAATGGTAGGATATCATATTTATGTTCTGAAGCCTCTTTATCCAAAGGGTATGAATGGCATTTATCTCTTCATTGGAATCAAGGGTGTAGAAGATGCTTTGCATTTTTTGGGTATACCACTCAATTTCTATACCCATTGGATGCAAAGCAACCTTCTACACCCCTTATTCGATTGAAGATAAAGGACATTGATACCCTTTTGATAAAGAGCCTTTGAGAAAGATAGATGGTATCCTACCATTTCTACCTGAAAATAATTCCCAAGGGAGAAAGAGAAACCAATGATTAGTACTTGACAATGGTAAGAAAGAGCAAAAATTATACAAAACCATAGTTACAAATATGGTAAAAGACTTCTATTACAATATAGGACAGTAATCTCAAAGAAGATATAATGGAGCCACCATTTTTCAAATAAGTGATATCTGAGTATGTATCAACAAAAACATTTACAAAGAAGAGTATTCCAGACATCATGTCTATGTTTGATCTAAAGATGACCTAGTTTGTTGACAAAAATGCCAACTCCAAAGAAGTAGTCCATCGTAACATTCCTATTGTCACAAGTGAAAAAATCTTCATTGTAACCATGGAAGATACTCATAGCAGCATAGTCATCATTAGCGCAAGATAGCTTAAACATCTCCCATGCCTCCACCATTTTATTTTCAAAGCCAGCTCTATTATCAAAAATTTAGCCAAGCCTGCCAGAGATAATGTTTGGATTGATGGTCTGAATCCCCTGCGCAACTTTTTCTGAACTGTCAGAAACAACCACATGCTTAACCACCTTCAAGACTCATTCTAACCGACCGGTAACTTCAAAGAGAGTAGAAAAAAATAGTTTATATATCACTCCATTGTGTACATGCGAGCTAGAAATATTATGTTTTAGACGGTAGACAATATCATGTTTGATGTCATCATCACAGACATTAAATAATCTGGAACACTGTTCTTCCAAGGACTCCAAATGACAACATTCAATACCAAATGTTCTATCCATTGAGAAGACCTAAAACAAAGTAACAACAATGAAAATAATGAATAAGTATGCCAACATAATGAATAATTGGGAAAAACACATTGATCCAATAACAACAAATATATTACAAATGCCAAGCTCACGGTCTCAATGAAATAAACAATGTATAAAACAAGATATGGTGCACAACAGAAGCAAGCATGCAATGACAACAATAAAATTGCATGATGCTCGAGCTCAAATTCAAAACAGTAAGTGTATTAATGTATGATCTAATAAAAACAACCTCATTGATAATTACCTTTGACTCCTCCATCATTATAGAAGAGATAACTACCTACAACTATATTTCATAATTATTCCTTTGAAGTCCTAGGTTAGTTTAAAATGGAGAAAGTATACAAACACAACAATTTAATCCTAAAACATCATATAACTAGAATTAATCACATCTCACAAATCTATAGATTATACTACATACCATTTTATTATATATATCGAGTATCATCTTTGAATACAAAATCTTTGCGAGTTAGGACTATTACAAATTTTCCTTTTAGGAAAGTAAAAAAAATAACTAATGACCCTTACTAAATAAAAAAATATAGACATGCCATATTACTTATTTTTTTATTCTACATTACTTACTATTCTAGTGCACGTTCCACCTACAACTTGATCAAGTCTTGTTTGATGCTTCAATTTTGTGTTGATTGTCCTGTAGAAGTACACAATTTTGTATTTACCCAATATGTTATTCAAAAAACAACTAAGTCAATAGAACTTATTTGTTTCTGCATATATATACATATGCACACACACACACACACACACACACACACACACACACACACACACACATATGCACACATACATATACATGCATACACACACACAATAGGCTTTGTTGAATATTGAAAGGAAGCTATTTGTAGCAAACAAGACAATGTGCAAAGACATTTAATGGTTCAAAGACAAAAGGGTATCTAGATCTATAATTTAATAGAAGTATCACAATAAATAGGGTCCCATGGAGATATAGATATGGTACAAGAAGAGGCTACAATGACTAATGTCATGTACCATAGCTAAAGACAAGAATTAGTCGCAGGGGTCAAAAAACATTGAAACAATGCATCAATGAAGTGACCATGCAGAAATCCTTGAATAACATGAGTCAAAGAAATGGTTGAAAAGGAAAGAAGAGTGGAAATGTGTGAATAACATTGGTGTAGTAGCTACAATGTGCCAATAGTGTATAATATTATCATGGAATGTTATGACAAGTCCATGAAGAATACATTATGAAGAAGCCTAAGAATAGAGAATGAAATGCAATGATAGAGACCCAACTATGGACAAAAGTAGAGGGTGGGTATTTGCATGAGATTAAGCATGGTAGAAAGTAAAAAATCTGATATTAATAGCATATAATATGGTGAAAGACATTGAAATAAAAATGAAGTGACCCTCAATAAGATCAATCGATGATATACAGTAAGAAGGAAATAAAATATAAAATCATATCCCAATGAGTCTAAAAGAAAACAAGATGAAAGTGATGTGAATCATAAATTTAAAAATCAATAATTTCAAGTGTATCAAGATGTTGACTATCTTAGCTAAATAAATCAATGAAGAAACACTGATAAAGAATTATTAAAACAATATGAATGGATGGTGTTGAAACAATCATTCTTGACAATGGAAATCACTGATGTTGACCATGATAACAATGCTATAGATATTTTGAGCGGTTCTCTCAAGTTTGTATACCTTTTATACATATCTTCTCCATTATAAACATTGGATCTCCTTCCTATGATCCAATGCAAAGTGGAAGTATGGCAAAGAATGCATAAAAGTATTTTGTTTACTACTGTGGAGTAGTTAGTAGAAGGATGAGAAGTTGTCCTTCGCTGGTATCCAAAGATATATGATTGAATTATTTAATTCTTTTATTTTATGAGAAAATAAAATGTTAGAAACAAATATGTATTAACTAAATGATGTGTAAAGAATGATCGCAAATTTCAGAACATATAACTACCTAGTCAAAAAGTTCACAAACAAAACAAAACTACATTGATATATCATTTTCATAGAATATTGAATGGGATTAGCTAATATAATAAAAATTGACTATTGAAAGAACAAAAATGAGTAATATTTTAAACAAAATGGCCATGAACTTCTAAAAATGACTTTGAATTGTACAACAATGACCACATTTTTCACCAAAAATGACCATAAGATATAAAAATGCAAATATGTATGGAGCTTCATATTTGATTTAAAGCATGTCTCCAAAGCTGGTAGAATACCCCTATCCAAGGGTCAACTATGTAAGTCTCTCAAAAACATAACATAATAAAAAAGAAGGTTAAAGAATAGAATATATCTACTTTTTGTGGCATTTTCACATAGAATAAGGAGATTAATTCTAAGCTTGAAAATATATAGAATTTGATGGTTAATGACAAATGCTCCAAGTCCCTACATGAAGAAGAAAAATATTGGAGGTGGAAATGGAAAGAAGCTGGAAATATTCATTTTCTGTAAGAAAACTCTCAACTTTTTTAAGTTTAATATCATCTTTCACACTGGATAAAAATGAGCATTTGAACATAGGCTACAATGTGAAGCTAATTTTAGAGATTTATCCTAGTGTTCCAAGAGATATCTTGGTAATTTTTAGATTTGAGTCCAATTTTGGTAGGAATACATAAAGAACTAACCCATCATATTAATTCCCACACAAAATAACAAAGTCAATAGAACTTATTTGCTGCTGCATACACATACACACACACACACACACACACACATACATATGAGTACATACACACACACAGTAGTCTTTGTTGAATATTGAAAGGAAGCTATTTGTAGCAAACAAGACAATGTGCAACGACATTAATGGCTCAAAGACAAAAGGGTATCTAGATCTGTCAATTAATAGAAGTATCCCAATCAATAGGGTCCCACGGAGAAATAGATATGGTAGAAGAAGAGGCTACAATGACTAATGTCATGTACCATAGCTAAAGAAGGGAATCAGTCACAGGGGTTAGAAAATATTGAAACAATGCATCAATGAAGTGACCATGCCTAAATACTTGAATAACATGAGTCAAAGAAATGGTTGAAAAGGCAAGAAAAGTGGAAATGCATGAATAACATTAGTGTAGGAGATACAATGTGCCAATAGAGTATAATATTATCATGGAATGTTTTGACAAGTCCACGAAGAATACATTATGAAGAAGCCTAAGAATAGTGAATGAAATGCAAGGACAGAGACCCAATTATGGACAAAAGTAGAGGGCATGTATTTTCATGAGATTAAGCATGGTAGAGAGTCAAAAATATGAGATTAATAGCATATAATATGGTGAAAGACATTGAAATAAAAATTAAGTGAACCTCAATAAGATCAATCCATGATATATAGTAAGAAGGATATAAAATATAGAATCATATCCCAACGAGTCTAAAAGAAAACAAAATGAAAGTGATACGAATCATAAATTTAAAAATCAATAATTTCATGTGTATCAAGATGTTGACTATCTTAGCTAAATAAATCAATGAACAAACACTGATAAAAAATGATTAAAACAATATGAATGGATGGTGTTTAAATAATCATTCTTGAAAATGGAAATCACTGATGTTGACCATAATAATAATGCTATAGATATTTTGAGCGGTTCTCTCAAGTTTGTATACCTTTTATACATATCTTTTCCAATAGTGAGTAAATGAAATACAAAGAGCATTGATAAAAATTAAAGCACCAAGGGTTCCTTTCAAAGAGAAATAAAAATAAACACTGTCATGATCAGATTAGAGGGCATATCTTCAGTCGAGGTTAAGTAGATATCAATCCTTAGCTCCCATGACTGATAAGAATCTATGTTAGTATTGAACATTAATTCTGGCAAGTCATTGTCAATCGACCTCGCACCATTGGAATGAAAACTAGCTACTTCTTGCGGGGGATAGCTTGTCAAAACTAGATGCACCAGAAAGAGAAATCTCTATGAGAAATCAATCATACACGGAACTTTTTGTACACATAACGAGGTATCAATGTAGTTGTTTCGTGCTTAGACCTTTCAGTTTTTTTTTGGCTTTTGCTTCCTAAACTATAATAGGGATTTGCCTATAGTTTCATGGGCAGATAGAAATTCTAATGCTCTGAGAAACAATATAGATTAGAGGGCATGGGTTTATAAATAAATACATTAAATGAATGAAGGAAACAAACATCAGGTGAAAAGCAATGGACATATAATAATCACTGCAATTGTTAACATTCATTGCTAAAAAATAAACCCTAATGTCTACAAATCACATACCTTTGAAATGAATCATTGATCAAAGATGAAGAAAGTGGAGCTACAAGACATTACACCCTATCCAGTTACATTGTCTTCGCGCGTGGGTTTGATCTCAAATTCACTTCCTCTCGCTCCTTTTATGATCTCTTCAGCATTAAAAAAAATGATTTGGCCATTTCACTTTTTTTTCATGCATAGCCTGCAACTGTTGGAATTCTGATGGTCTATTTAAAACCCATTGGAATTATGACACCATCAGGAATATTACAAAAAAAAAATCACAAATAAAATCATTTGTCAAAAGTTGTTGTTGAAATTTGGCTCTAAATGTAGTAGTAGCACTTGAATCTACTGTCAAGAACCTGTAGCTGTAAGAAAAAAAAAAAATTTGGTTGGGGGGAGGGGTTTAATTTGGTCAAAACCTATTTTGGAATTAATCTTAAAGTATAATTAAAATTGCATAAATGAACAAAGAAAATAAACCAATTCACCTTGCTTGTATAGAAACCCTTGTGGCGGATTTGAATCCTTAGATCCACAAGTATGTATGCACCAAATGAATGTAGAATGTGGAATGTAGGATGTAGGATGTAGGATGTAGGATGTATCAAACCAATTTCTTTTATATAATCAACACCAATCTTGAATGGATCTTGGAATAGGAAGAGTCTTGCATGGACGTGGATGGAGAAATCTTCAACAAGAGGGATCCATAGAGCTTGAATCCTTCAATGGATACACATGGATCTCCTTGATGAATTTAATGCTTGACTGTCTTTGAATGATTGAATTCTTGAGAGTAGATACTTGTGATATTGCTATCAGGATTCAACTGTGTAGTTTTTGAGTCAAACTCATTGACCCATAATTCATGAGTAGTGGTTCACATGAACCCATCTCTCATGAGAATGAATGGAACACTTAGCACTC
>MU228269.1:1455589-1466569 GCA_018584345.1 Thuja plicata
TTCATTAGAAAGCCCCTTAAGCTCATCAATTGATAAGTAGGAGATATTTTTCCACAGCAAGTCAAATTGTGATATTGCTATCAGGATTCAACTGTGTAGTTTTTGAGTCAAACTCATTGACCCATAAGTGCTAAGTGTTCCATTCATTCTCATGAGAGATGGGTTCATGTGAACCACTACTCATAAATTATGGGTCAATGAGTTTGACTCAAAAACTACACAGTTGAATCCTGATAGCAATATCACAATTTGACTTGCTGTGGAAAAATATCTCCTACTTATCAGTAGATACTTGCTTCAATAGATCATGCATAGAGTTTTTATGGATGAAATTGCTTCTTGTGTCTTAGCTTAGATTATGTTTTTCAAGTCTTAGATGGTTAGAGAAAATGAGAGGAGAAGGCTTCCTTATATACTAATCTAGGGCACAATGTTCTAGAGAGGCATACATTGGATAATTAAATTCCAATTAGATCTATACCCTTAGAAGTAGACCTATATTAAATATAGTTTCAAGGGTCATTTCCTTGAAGACCAAAATAGTCGACCCGGAAGCAGGAATTAAATCTTTTCGAAGCCTAACATCCAGAAACCCTAAAAACCTAGAATTTGGACCCTAGGTTAGGGTCAAGGTTGACTCTAACCTAGGTCAAGGTCAAGGTTGACCTTGACCTAGAAGGTTGACCTTGAACCTGAGGTCAAGGAATTCGGATTTGTAGATCAGGGTGCCAGAAATAGGCTGTAGAGAAGTGGGAAAGGGGGAAGAACATGGGTAAAATCCATATCCAAGTTAGAGACCCATTCAAGGAGCTTTACATGACCCCAAACCACTTACTCAAAGGTCTAAACTAGTCCAAAATGGAAGTGCTTCCATTTTCCGATTATACAGTTACTAAATAAAACTAGTAGAGATCTTTTGGGAATAGAACTTTGGTCTATCTCTTTCAAATTTCTCTCTAACATCTCTCCTGTAATATATGAGTGCTATTTGGAATCAATGCATACATTATCTATTTATAAAGGAGGGACATGTTAGAATAAACTACCCTCTCATTGTAAATCCAAAGAATAATTCAAATGAAAAAGATAATAAGGAGGGTGCTAGCACCAAATTGTAGGGTAATTATGCTAATTTGGAGGCCTACACTAACAATGAGGGAATTAATAAAAGGACTGGTAATGTCCTAATTAACCCTAAGGAAAATAATTTGTTTGTTTACCCTAAAGATTCTAGGGTTTCAAATATAAATAAGAGTGATAAAGATTCTATCAGCCCTTTTATTCGTATAGTGCCTATAAACCCTAGTGGTTCCTTGAATGATGTCATCCTTAATGTCCCCCTTGGTCATGAATTTCCTTGTTTGGATGTGTCACATTATCTCCCTTTAGTTGAGGAGATTCACCCAACTTGCCCAAAATTTGACTTTCCCCTATTGTTAAAATATCTAACCCTTTCAACTTGTTGTCCAATGATGCCTCTAAATCCAACTTGGTCTTAGGATCCTTTTTTTCTAATATCGCTCATCCCTCTTGGCCTCTTTAAGGTTCCATTTTCTCCCTTGTGCAGTCAATGATGATCCCTCTACACCCCGCTCTTCTAAGGGATTTAAAAATTCTCAACAACTTACTATGAATAAGATTAGAAATAATATTGTACAAAATATGAGAAAGGAAATTATAAGGACTAATGAGGAAAAAGAAACTATAACCAGTTACATTATTAAGGAATTCAATAATTAGAACATTTATAGGAGTATGAATGTTGATAATGTTATCAACTCTAATAAATACAACAACATTAAAAATAATTATATAGTTAATAATATTCTAGGTCTAGCCAACATCTTTAGAATCTTTTTAGGATATATGCCTAGTCAACATTTTCTGATGATCATAAGGTTTTTTGAATATTCCTCTGACATTAGTAGCATAGACACCTTCAAGTCCTTTAAAGCTTTCAATTTGGTTTTTGATGCACCTTCAAAATTTTGGCCAATATTGGTCACGTAAACTCAAAATTGTGCAAACAAGATATGGAAAAAAAGCTAGTTTTAAGCCTAACCTAGTGGTGTTGGTCTTGATTCTAGATTCTACTCTAATTTTTTGTTATAAGCCTATATTGTTAGATCTCAAGTTTTCCACTTCTTGGGCTACAGATTTCACATATAGACTCTATTTTTTGTAAACTAGTGGGTGTTGGAAAGCTGGTTCAATATTCTACACATATCTCAAACCCATTTTTCTAAAATATTCACCAAGTATCTACTATTTCATTCATATCTTAGATATACTCTTTTGGGTTTATTTCTTGAAAATTATTTAAATTAACTATTTTTTAAGATCCAAGTACAATTTTTTGGCATTGAGAAACTCTATACTATTTTAAATTAGTTCATTTTTGTACCTTTTGTCATTTATTTATCATAGATCCAAATCATGCTACTCTCCCCACTCCATTCAACTACTATAGTTTGAAACACGACATGGAGATTATTCTAAGGAAACATAGGCTATGCAAAGTGACCATGATTATAGATGTTTGGCCTACAAGTGCTTCTAAGAAGATAATATGGTTTAATAGGTGTGATGATGCTTTTGGGACTCTCTCTCTCTCTCTCTCTCTCTCTCTCTCTCTCTCTCTCTCTCTCTCTCTCTCTCTCGCTCTCTCTCTCTCTCTCTCTCTCTCTCTCTCTCATGTTAATTCTTTCACCACTCACCATGCAGTCTTGACTATTGTGGAGAACTTGTTTGTAAAACAAGATTAATTGAGGGGAATTCAGTTGGAGAATGAACCTACTGGCTTAAATCCTTCAGATTTTTATGGTATCCAGGAATTCTTCACCAAACTTAAGTCTCTGAAGTTATAGTTGTATTACTGTGGTATTGCAAAGGAGGAATCTCAATTAATTCTCTTTATACTTCCAAACTTGGTCTTGATTATTTAGTTTTTGTTTCTACTTGTTATGCCAAAAGAGATGCATTTCATGTTGCATAGACCATGCCTTCACTCAAGATGATTTTGCTTCTTCCCTCACTTTGGAGAAAGTAAATTTGGTTCAGATGGGTCAATTGTAGCCTACCAAATCATACGCTTTCCTTTCTTTCATGAGTACTATTTTCAATCAGGATTGCGACTATAAAAAGATGCAAAATATAGCTATCATGTTAAAACATAGAAAAACTCTTAGGTTGTGGGTATCCTATGGCGAGATTGAATCTTCAGGATTACAAGGTCAATTCCTTATTAGTGCTCACCTAAACTAAATTTGAATGATAAAAAGGGTAGAAGGATGTGTTAGAGTAATAAATTATTCGACATATTAATTAAATTATTCTGAGTTAATTATTAAGTCACTTATTATCTCTAGTTCGCTTAAGCTAAACTTTAGGCATATAATAATTAATTCTATTATTATTTATTATCACGCAACCTAGAGTTTCCATTTTTAGGGTTTTGATCACCTTTTATAAGGTTGGATCTCTTTGTATTTGATAATCAATTCTGATTGATCTTGAACAATCTTGTATTTTGTATTGTATTATTGAATCAATTAAGGATGTTTCCTCTTTCATAGATCTGTTATTTTTGGCCTCCATAGCTTTTTCTTCTCTCTTTCTGTGATAGGTGTTTGCATGTAGCTAATTCTTTGGAGATGTAGGGTTAAGTTTTCATTAACTCCAATATGGTATCAAAGCTCCAGATCTTCATGCCCCTATTCTCTTCATGAGATATTTGGCCTTGTTCTTCATATTTGTGTTTCAAGAGGTTTTTCAATTTCATTTTTTTGTGGATATGGGGGGAGTTATTTTTCAGAGCACTTTGGGCACAAAACAACCTCACGATTGCATCCAAGATGCCCAAAAAAAGCCCTATTTTCATATAAAGCTCGTTCAATTTGGACACAGTTGAAATCTGAGCCCTCTTTTTTGCATGTACAACCTCAACACATTTTTCGAGAAAAAAAATTTAAAAAATTGAATTTTAATTAATTTTCACCTCAATTTTCACACCACCGTACTAACTGACGGAGAAAAATAAAATTTGGTAGTGTTGCTAGATTTGGAGGCATCGCTAGATTTAGCAGAGGTTTCTTGGAGTTCTTCTTATTTTGGAGCCCTATTTAGGTTTTTGCTTGTATCTTGAGCTAATGGAGGCATTTTTCACCAAATGAGATATCGTCGGAAAGATGGTTTAGAGCCCAACCTAATTTTGCAGGTTTGGTTTTCTAATTTTTCCATTTTGTAAGAGGTTCTTATCCAGTCAAAGCTAGGGTTCCTTTTTGCACTCTGGAAGCCATATCTTGCTCATTTGGGCTCTGATTTCTGACTTTTGCACATTTTTAGAAAGATGGTTCTGTGCTCTTTCTTCTTGTATGGGTCTCATTTCTAGAATATTCTCTAGGTACATTTTATTCAGTTTTTTTTTGCAATCTGATGAACATCTTGGATTTTCTAGGTCCTGGGATCATTTTCCTTGCATGGGATGACTCCTTTTTAGCTGTTACTTATGTACCTACAACTTTCTATCATTCCTGAGCATTATAGAAATCTATTTCTGTAACATTTCTTTTTTTTTTTGCAAACACGCTGAGATAAAGTGTCATCTATTTTGTACTTGGGGTCTTGGACATTTCCATGCCTATTTGTACTTGCACTACATTATAAAGTGTCATGGGGGGGGGGGGGGGATGNTGGGGGGGGGGGGGTGATGTTTTCTTTGTTTTCCATCTTCATTTAGAAAGTGAGTGTTCCTTCCACGACATTAGCCTTATGATGTGTGTCAAGAGAGTGTTTCCTCCACAACATCATCCTTTATATGTGCTTGAACTTTCTATTGCACTTGCTACGCTCCTAGTTCTTCATCATGAAATTATTCTTGGAAGACTATTTTAGTGTACATTTCACACCTCTCCCTACTCAGCATTATGGGGGTATCTCTTATTGGTTCTAATGCTTCCTTATTTCGATGGAGTGATCTATGTATTCAAAATTTGTTCCTACGTACTAGGTGGATGCAGTGGCTGGGTACCTATGCATTTTGGTGAGATGGATCATTTACCATATGGACACTTTTTCATTCCTATTTTGGAAGCATCCTTCCATCTTTGATTGATCATCTCTTCAGACTTTAATTACAATCTTATTTACCTGATCGTGTTCTTTCTATTATAGTGGAGATTCCAGCAGTTATTCTTTGACAGTGTTTGCAGCTTCATGCTTCAGTGATGTTCTTCCTTTGTTACTATTTTTTGCGACATTCTCTATTTTGGAGACTTCTTCAGTCCTTCACTAGATTTCATCTCTTTTTGGAAATGGGTTTTTCCACTGGGTTTTCGCCCTCTTTACAGAGATTTTTTGTACTTCCAGGTACCTGATCAGGCCTTGTTATCAAGACCTATTTCCTATTTTCAGTAGTTGTTTATGTTGGAATAGTCCAAAGGGATAACTAAGAGGGGGGGTGAATCAGTTATCAGCTAGTTTAAATTCTTTTCCTCTTATTAAGTGTAGAGTATCATTAAGCATATATACAATAAGATAACACAAAATAGAACACCACAATTTTGGTTACAGGGAAACCAAATCACATAAAAACCCTGGTGGGAGTTAGCACCCACAAAGAACTGTAGTAGAGTATAATAATCCCTGTTAGAAGATCTTACAACCCTTTTAGGATTTGATCATTACAATGCAATAAGAATAGTGACCTGGTCAAGGGTCGGAGCCTATTAGGATTCTTTTACAAATAACCCTGTTAGGGGTGAGGACTCACTATCCAAAAGCACACTGCTAAAATGATGAAGGTTGCAACCTTCAGTAAAATAGACATACACTATATAAACTATTTGAGTAGACCTGCTATCTTGACCAGTTCCAATGAATTATATACACTCTCTTCTTCACATAGATCTTTAACTAATGAATGAAATGACTTTACTGTCCCAAAACAATCAGCATTCTGTTCTCTTCTTTTTTTTGTCTCTTTTATTATCATTCACCCTTGGTGATCTTCAAATGAACTACTATAAGTATCTTCTCCAAAAGATATGATCTTTGTCAGCTGTAGGAATCCCTCCAATGCTTCTCTTGTTGGCTAAACAAAGCATGCAACATAATTAGAACTGTACAACTCAAAACAAATAGACGCATCACTTCACAGAGTCGGCTCCACCAAAATTACCCAAATGTCACGCTTCGGTTGAAACACGATTAGCGCCTTTGGTTAATTAACTTAGAATCATAACTAAACATGAATCTGAACATGCATATCCCATGGATAGACACAACTGAATAATCAATAAAATTACTGTCGGCTTTCTAAAAAAAATCCTCTAAAACCGTGGTTGGTAAACAGAGTAACATAACTCAACTGTTACTGAACATCTAAATCTGTGTGTATGAACATGGTATCATAACTATGTCTGAAACATAAAAACAACCGCGTAGGGCTGCCACATGTCCATACTGAAAAGTGAATACATTTCACTGTTGTATACTATATATTGTCATCAATGACAAACATATAGTCAACTTATTTACACAAAGGAAAATAACCAACAATCTCCCCCTTTGACATTGATGGCAACATATGATTAAAAACACCATCAATCCAATAGTGTCTTCTTTCTTTTTATAATCTTCTCAATATCCTCATCAAAGGTTCCTCTTCACTGCTACATCTCGTTTGACTGTGTTTTTATTTTCATGACTATATACTCCCCCAGAGTATATTCTCCCCATTTCTATATACTCCCCCTTTGACATCAATGGCAAAGGATGCCAAATATAGATAAGTACAGGTACTACTCCAGAAGTAGAGTAGTCAACCACTCATCAGTCACAAAGGACTAATGCATTTTCTATGAGTTCTAATTAGACTCAGGAAAGGAAATTACTCTCAGCTTCTTCTTGAGATACTCAAAAGTATCTTTTGATAATGGTTTCATGAATATGTCTTCCAACTAATCTTTGGTGCTCACATAATCCAACTTTACTTCTCTTTCTGCAACTTTTTCTCTTAGAAAATGATATTTTATTTCTATGTGTTTTGTCTTTGCGTGCATCATAGGTTTCTTTGACATATTAATGGTGCTGGTGTTGTCACAATGGATGACAATGGGATAATCAATCTGAATTCCAAAGTATTTAATCATCTATTTTATCCATACCATTGTTGAACAATTCAATGCAGCTGCTACATACTCAACTTCTGTTGTTGACTAAGAAATACAGTTTTGCTTCTTGCTTGTCCAAGTAACCAACCTGTCTCCAAGAAATATTGCTCCTCCAAAGGTACTCTTTCTGTCATCAACGCAACCTGCCCAATATGCATCTGTGTATACATGAAGTTCTACATTTTCTGAATTAGGATACCATAAACCATAGTCTATAGTTCCCTTTTGATATCTGAATATTCTTTTTATTTCCATTAGGTGATTCTGTTTAGGTTCAGCTGCAAATCTCCCAATAATGCCAACTGCATTAGATATATCTGGTCTAGATTGAGTGAGATATATGAGTTTTCCTATCATGGATTTGTAAAGTGTTTTTTCAACTGCTGTGGAGTCATCATTTTTAGAAATTTTGCTTCCTTTTATCATGGGAGTGCTTACTAGCTTGCAATCTTCCATTTTGAATGTCTTCAATATCTCCTTCACATATTTAGACTGATTTATGAATATACCTCTATCTGTCTGCTTTACATTTAATCCCAAAAATTATTTTATAGGTCCAATCATGCTCATTTCAAATTCACTCAGCATCTCTTTGGCAAATTCTGCACTAATCTTATCATTGCCTACAAAGATATTGTCATCAACAAAGATGGAAACAAGTACTAATCCTTCAGGTGTCTCTCTGATGAATAATTTGCAATCTGTTGCTCCCTTTTTGAATCCAATCTTTGTTAAATAGCCAACTAGTCTCTCATACCATGCTCTTGGGGCCTGTTTAAGTCCATAGAGGGCTTTCTTTAGTCTACATACCATGTCTGGATTGTCTAAAATTTTGAATCTTTCAGGCTGCTCTATGTAGACTTCTTGCTTTAAGTCACCGTTCAAGAAAGCTAACTTGACATCCATCTGATATACTTTGAAGTTTTTTAATGTTGCATAAGCTAAAATCAACTTTATAGCTTCCAGTCTTCTCATAAGGGAAAATGTGTCAGAATAGTCAATTCCTTCTCTTTGCGCATATCCTTTACATACCAATCTTGCTTTATTTCTTATTACTGTACCATCTTCATTCATTTTGTTTCTGAATATCCACTTAGGTCCAGTCACGTTCTTATCACAAGGTCTAGGGACCAATTCCCATGTGTCATTCTTAATTATTTAATCTAATTCTTCTTGCATTGTGGTTTGCCAATCTGAATCATTGCATGCATCTTCAACACTTAAGGGTTCAATTTGTGAAAGTAAACACACCTCCTCATCAATGGTTGAAATTTTTGCTCTGGATCTTGTCAAAACTTTACTGCTCTGATCTCCAATGATATCTTCCTTTGAATGGTATATGGATGTATATTTTGATATTTTAGGTGTGACACTCTCATCTATGATCTGTGATTCTTCTTGACTTGGTTCAGGGTTATTGCATGATACATCAATACAGTCAAATATTACTTCTATAACTATTTCTTTATTGATAGGTCTAGGTTCATCTTCAATCATAGGTGCATATTCATAATATCTTTCTTGAATCATGAAATTTGCATCAATCTTCACATGTGCACTTTCAATTATTTTCTTCAACCTTAAATTAAAACATCTATAAACTTTTCTCTTAGTAGAGTAACCAAGAAAAATACCTTCATCGCTTCTAGCATCAAATTTTCCAACACCATCATCTCTCTTGATGTAGCACTTGCTTCCAAATATTATGAAGTATTTTACTGTAGGTACATTACCAAACCAAAGTTCATAAGGTGTTTTGTTTGTGCCTGGTCTTAGTTGAATTCTGTTGATAGTATATATTGTTGTATTGACAGTGTCTCTCCAATAGGTGTGTGCAACTTTCCCTTCAATCATGATAGTGCACGCTGTGTCAAGTATTATCATGTTCCTCCTTTCTGCAATTCCATTTTGTTGAGGGGTTCTGTGTGCACTTAGTTGTCTTTTGATCCCATGTTCTTCACAGTACTCAAGAAACTTGTCAGAGGTGAATTATCCTCCTCTATCAGATCTCAGACATTTTATCTTTAATCCAGACTCATTTTCAACTTTAGCTTTGAATATTTTGAACTTCTCAAAGGCTTTAGATTTGTCTTTCAAGAACAAAACCCACATCATTCTGGAGAAATCATCAACAAACAAAATGAAATACCTTTCACCATAGTATGATCTTGTTTGAGTAGGTCCACATAAGTTTGTATGCACTAGATCTAATTTGTTCTCTGCAGAGTTCTATTTGCTTCTGAATGAGGTCCTCACATGCTTTCCCATCACACATTCTCTACACATAGTATCAACTAGTCTTGCAATACTAGGAAGGTCTCTTACTACCTTTACATTGCTTATCTTTACAATGTTGTCAAAATTGATATGACAAAGTCTTTTGTGCCATAACCAACTATCATCCACTTTTGCAACAAAACAACTTACTTCAGAGTTAAGTTGAAAGACATTACCTTTGGGCTTTGAACCTGATGCAATCATGTCTCCTTCTTTGTTGTTAATAATGCACCTGTTGTTTTTGAATTCTAATTGATATCCTTTATCAAGCAACTGTCCAACACTCAATAGGTTATGATGTAGATCATCAACATATAGAACATCATCTATCTTGTGCTTCCCATCTAAGGTGATAGATCCTCTGCCTATGATAGCTTTGGGAGTGTTATCTCCAAATCTAACCATTCCACCTTTATACTTATCTAGATGTACAAATTTGTCTTTGTCTATTGTCATCTGATGTGAGCACCCATTGTCTATGATCCAGTCTGTTCTGATGTCTGCTTGTGAAACTAAAGCCAATTCTTGTGCTTTCCTTTCATCTTCATTTTCTATTTTTTAAATCATTTTTTCATTATCTTTTATTGCAATGAATCCAATTGCATCTTCTCCTAAATCATCATCAGTCACACCATCTTTAGCATGATAGCATTCCTTAGTATATTTGGGTTTGTAGTCTGATCTGAACTTCTTGACTCTTGTAGGACACTTGGATGCAAAGTGGCCAACTTTGTTACATGAAAAACATTTGAATGGTAGCTTTCCTTCATATTTCCCTTTACCTTTCCTTTCCTTCTTAGCAATCATAGCAATGATTTCTTCTAGTTCTGTATCAACTTCTTCTTTCTCAATATTACTAGAGATGCTCAAGGATTTCTAACCATGGACTGAGGCTTTGAAAGCTATTTCCATTTTAGGTTCTGTCTTCAATCTTGATATCTCAAATGCAGATATTTTGTTGATTAAGGTTTTTCTTATGAAGTCCTTTGAGAATTGCATGGTTTCATCCAAGATGTTTATCTTTCTTTCATAATATATTGTCAGTGCAGTCATCAATTTATCCGTTATATCTTCCTCTGAGATTTCTCCACCATTGTTCCTGATTCCTGAGACTGCTTCATTAATCCTCTGATTATAAGCTCTGATGTTTTCTTCAGGTAGCATCTCTAAATTGTTGTATCTTTTCTTCCATGTCTTTCTATGTGCATTCTTGGCTTGGATGTCTCCTTCAAACATGTCTTCTAAGTATTTCCAAATTGAATATGCTTTGTCTGCCTTATTGATCTCATAAAATTCACTGTTAGATAGGGCACTGATAAGGGCTTCTTTGGTAATTACATTTTGAGTGAATACTTCCTTTTGTTTATTAGTAGAATCTTCTTCTACAAGGTCCTTCAAGGTAGGTGTTGGAAATACAATAATGGGAAAGCAAGATACTGAGAGGGGGGGGGTGAATCAGATCTTCAAAATTAAACACTTAAAATAAACTGATCCACATTCATACATAAATGAATCTAATGTAATCTCAAAT
>MU228269.1:1486855-1500150 GCA_018584345.1 Thuja plicata
TCCATAAGAGGTTACCTCTGTGGGACCGAAGACATCCAAGTGTATCAACTCCAAAGGTGTGGTCTTCTTGTCATGGCCATTCTTCAAGAAGCTGACCCATTTTTGTTTCCCACAAAGGCAATGTTCGCAAAATTCCAAATCTGCGGATTGAAGACCGGGTAATTGATCTTGGTTCAGCATAACCTCAAGGCCTTTCTTACTTATGTGACCCAATCTTTGATGCCAAAGTGCGGCATCGCTGCCCACAAGAGTCATAACAGCTCCCACCTCACCAATAGTTTCAACAACATAAAGGCTGCCCACTTTATCGCCTTTTGCGATAACCATAGAACCACTGGTGACTTTCCATTTGTCTGTGAGATTGGTGAGAAATCCTTGTGTATATAGCTGACTCACGGAAATCAGATTCTTCTTCAATCTTGGAATTATGCCTAACATCTTTTAACAGCCATTTAACTCCTCCATTTAAATGCAAAACAATATCACCTCTTCCAATAATCTCACACGAATTATTGTCCCCCAAATAAACTTTTCCAAACTCACCTTCTTGGTAGTTCGTAAACAAATCCGTGCAAGAAGTAGCATGGAAAGAAGCACTGGAATCTATGACCCAAGATTTAGATGGTGTGTCGCTTGTGGAGATAATTAAGATGCCATCATCTTTATCATGAGCTATGTTTGCTCCACTGTCCAAAACCTTTTGTTGTGCTTTCTTGTATTTTCTACAATCTTTCTTGACATGGCCAGATTTTCCACAAAACCAACAGCCGCCTTCTCTTCCTCTAGACTGCGATCTTCTACCAGATTGTGATCGTCGGTTGTTATTATTTCTGCCTCTATGCTGGCTTCTTCCTCTATTTTCAGTGCTGACCATGGTAAGAGCATCACTGGATGAGATGTCTTTGTTACTTCTCCTCATATCTTCACTAAGCAAAGTAGCAACCACTTCATCGTAGACTAGCTTCTTCGTTGTGGAATTCGAAGTGCTAACAACTGTAACTACAGGATCCCAACTATCGGGCAAGGAACACAACAAGATGATGGCTTTGGCTTCATTATCTTGTGTCATACCAATTGAGGTTGCTTTGACATCGCTGCCCCTTCCTTCATTTTCAGCTTGTAGAGTCTCTTCATAATAAAGATTTTATTCGCAGCCGATGCCATCTCGTACATGCTCTGAATTTTATCCCAAATTTATTTTGTTGTCTTTTCGTTCAAGACATTGAACAAGACATTTTGTGACAGTGAAAGAAAAATTGATGCCATAGCCTTGTCATCAATCTTCTTCCAATCTTCGTCGGACGTCGCAGTTGGTTTCTTTGTTTTTCCTTCCAGTGCAATTGATAAGTCTTGCTTAATCAGCAAGGAACGCATCTGCACTTTCCACAGGCTAAAGTTCTTGCCTGCAAATTTCTCTATTTTCGTATCCTCCATTCTTAGGAAATTTAATCACCAAATTTCCAATCAGCTGTTCGCCCAGCTCTGATACCAATTGTAGAATTGAAGAATTTGAAAAGAAAAAATAGAGTTAAAGAATTAAAAGAACAGATTACAAAGTAGACACAGAACACACTGTTTATCGTGGTTCACCACAATCGTGGCTACGTCCACACTAAGAGCAGAGAAATTATATTAACTCAATCGAATAGTTTACAATGAAATAAGAGCCAAGTATATAAGCTCATAACCGAGCAGCTGAAGAGACAAAGGCAGCAAGAGGACAAATGTCCATTGGCCTTCCAATCCCAACAGTAGTTGCGCATGTAAAAAAACATGTTAGTTAAAAATGTGAAGCTTTGACTTTGTCCTTCTTGATGCTTTTCTCTTTCTACTTTGATTTGATGATAGAAGTATGCATTTGTATGGTAGTTAATTTTAAGAGATAGGGTATAGACACTCAATGCTCCGTCTATAGACTAACCCCATTTTTATCATTATGTAGGTACCTCGAGGACACAACCTCGTTTTAAAAGCCACTTCTCTAGGATGTGACTCAATCTGTCATCATGCTCAAGCAATGACGGGTCTTTACCCTTCCCTATATCTTGACTTTTGTACTCTTGTTACTTTCTCTTGTACAACCTTTTCTCCACCATTTTCGAGAGCTTATTTCATAGCTTGTGTGGAATCATTGTGTAATTTTCATTTTTAAATGAAATGCAAGAACTTATGTTGCAAGAAGCACTTGTAATATTCTTTATGTAATACTTTTGCACATGAATGAAATGAAATGTTCTTTCATAAGTGACATGAAATGCTTACCTTCTTTTCTGCATTTAAGTTTTCTAATTTCAACTTAAACTATCAAATATGTAACTCACAATTTTAAAATGAACCAAGAAATTTACCTTACACATTATCTAATCAGCTACCCAGCACTGTCAACTGAGCTGGATGCAAAAATTGGTAACAAGTACCAAAGATCAAAAGGTTTCACATGGGAAAAATAAGTAATAGAAACCCAAAGATTTCAAGCCATATGAACAACACAAGGACACAATTTCACGTTGTTCTTATATTCTTCTTCCTCTTCTAAGAGATCCTCAATGAAGAAGAAAATCTAAATCATGCATATTACACTAAGATAGGACGTGATGAGAATTGATGTTATGCAAAGAAGATTGATGAGATGCAAAACCTTCTCTTGAAGCATAATATTAAGCCGCATTCATCTAGTTCATCTTCTTATGCTACTTCAAGCCCTATAAATTTTGACTCTACTTATACAGTGTATGAAAAAGAAGAGTTGTGCTCTCTTTGCATCCACACATCTTCAGTCTTTAGATTGGCTTCTTGATTTATGAGCCTCTCATCATATGTCTTCATATATGAGTTGTACTTTACCACACATCTTGATGGGTAATAAAACTTATTTGAGTGTTATCAAGAGGGGTTCTAATGTGGTTGGTGATGGCACATTCAATGATGCACTTTGTGCCCCTTCATTAGTAGCCAATATCCATTTTATATCAAATTACTTAAGATTTTACAAGGTAAGATAGTAGAGTTCGCACTAGGTGCAGTTCTTATCAGAGACCTGCATTAAAGAGAGATTATTACATTGGTAGTTTGATCATGCTTCTTGATTGTATTATTTTTCTCATTTTAGTCTCACTGAGCATTTAGTTTTCTTGACTGGTCCTACCTCTCATGCATCTAGAGTGGATCGCTTATGTAATGAGTGGTTTGGCAACTTGAACTTATGTGTGCTTCAGTCATCCACCATGGTTCATGAGAACTTTTTTGTACCTCCTTCCCCACCTCTTGCTTCTTCAAACTTTAGTTTAATTTAGTTCAATATATTGTTTATTTCCTTTTGTTTTATGCTTTATGGGATGGGTACTAGATAAATATTGTAGGGTTATTTTGTACATCACACAATCTAAATATTAGAGACATTCTTGAGGATCTTCACTTCCTCTTTGATGGTAGCTTGAGTATTCATGTCATCCCATCTTCAATGTCTTTCAAAATTTTTCATTAGGTATCTTCATAGTCATTTGGATTTTCTTTAATTGATTTCACATCTTTTGATTAAGACATGTGTACAATTGAGCAGTCTTCCATGGTACACATCATCTTTCCATCTCCTTTCCTCAAGTTTCTTATGCCTTGACCATTGGATTTGTTTCTTCCCAAGGGTAGGAATGTGGTTTTCCACTCTCGGATCGTTATCAACATTCATCCTCGAGCATTCATATTTTACATTGGAGCTTCTTTCTTATGGGGGAATACATCATCTCTTCCTTCCTCTCCTATGGGGGAGATATTGATTGTAGTTATGTGACTAATTCAACACTTGGAGGGACATCTTCAATCCTTCATTCTTGTCACATGTACTCTTTTGTATTTCTTTTTCTCTCTTTTGGAGAGGAGATTTCTCTCGCTATTTTTTTCTCCTTTTCTCTATTTGTCAGAGTTGCATTAGTATGTACATGGGTCATATTCGTCATTTGGTGAATGTCTCATGTTTGAGACCTGAGATTTGGCGAATATAATGTGTACATCAGGTTGTCCATGTTGATTGAATGTTCGCCACTAAAGTTTAGTCTAAAGTTTTAGTTTGTACATGGGTTATGTGTCCTCGAGGCACCTACAAAATGATAAAAATGGGGTTAGTCTACAGATGGAGCAATGAGTGTCTATACCCTATCTCTAAAAATCAACTACCACACAAATGCATACTTCTATCATCAAATAAAGTATAAAGAGAAAAGCATCAAGAAGGACAAAGTCAAAGCTTCACATTTTTAACTAACATGTTTTTTTTCCATGTGCAACTACATATCATCAAGACATTTTACAAGTGCATATAATGTTGATAAATAGATTTGAATCATTCAATTATTTCAAGGCATCTACAAGGACAACCACACAATATATGGAGATAAAAATTGACAAAGGTTCTAATAGTATTATCAACAAGCATGAGTTATGGATGACATGTATCAGAACAACTATAAAGGTATATCATGTTATTATGTCAATTGTGTCATCCTGGAACAAGTGCAATAAAGGTTACATACAGAATGATAAAAAAGAGCTTCTTTCTTATGGGGGAATACATCGTCTCTTCCTTCCTCTCCTATGGGGGAGATATTGATTGTACTTATGTGACTAATTCAACACTTGGAGGGACATCTTTAATCCTTAATTCTTGTCACATGTACTCTTTTGTATTTCTTTTTCTCTCTTTAGGAGAGGAGATTTCTCTCGGTAGTTTTTTCTCCTTTTCTCTATTTGTCAGAGTTGCATTAGTTTGTACATGGGATCATCCAACGGTTATAAAAAGTAGGGTTAGTGACTGTTAGAAGATAGAAAATCAACTCATGATACCTTAATAAAATAATAAAAGTCATTTGAGCTAGGGGCTGCCCCCAAACCCCCGTCGAATAATAATGGTTTCTTGGTATTTGTGTTTATCTCCGCGATTTTTTTCAATAATGAAAGATTCGCCAAGATTTTATAGAATTTTTATATAATTGAAAAAAAATCGGCAGTACAACTAATATTTTTTTCCTTTCAAATTAATTTTTTTTGCCAACAATATTAATTCCCGCTCCCCCCCCCCGTCCAAAAAAAAAAAATGTAGGATTCACTAGTATTTTACACCTTTTCCCAAGAGGGGGTTTCTTAAAGTTTTCCCTGCTGATTAGGCCTTTATTTTGGGACACATTTATGCTTGCATCGATGTATTCATTCTTATCTTTTTAGCTTCTCCCCATGTTATTATTAAGGGTGAGTGTTACAGTAATTAGAACATCATCTAATTATTTAATTAATTAGACCATTTAATTACTTTATTCACTTAAGCTAAACTTAGGCATGTTTTCCTTAAATTAAATTAGGCTAATAATAGCTTAAGTTATCTCATTATTTATGATTGTGACACTTGGCACTAGCTAATTTAATCTTGGTTTAGGTTTTAGCTTAGGGCTTCATTCATCCTTATCAAATGGAGTCATTCACTCATTTGTAACTAATTCTTTTGTGGATTAATATACAATTCTCAAGTTTTTAAGCAATTTATTATTTCTCGATCTCCATGTTTTATAGGTGTTGTGCTTGTAGATGATTCATGGGCTTGTGGGGTTGAATCATCAACTTCTACAATGAGTCCTTAAGTAGAATTCATAATTTCAAAATCATGTTTGGCCAATAACTTCCTAACAATTCACATCATCAAGTTTATCATTCTATTTTAGAGTCTTCTTACTCATGTAGGCTCCATTCATTATAAGAAGATTCTCCACATCTTCCTATATCAGCTAAGCATGAGAAAGTGCCTTATATGACCTCCAGTTTTATTGTACAATTGTCATTGTTGTGCTCCACCTCCCATGAATGCATACGAAAACAAATACCAATAATCTAGAGTAAATATTACAAATTATTCCTTCGAATACAACAAGGGCATATAAGGTAAATGTCTTTAATGGGTAAAAGTATAGAAGTATATCACACATTTATAAAGAAAATGATCAATACAAATATAAAATTTTAGTTCAACCACCTTAAAGTGACATTTATGTTTTGAATTTCGAAATGATGTAAACTAATGAAATGTAGAATTTTCAATCTAGTTTGAGCTTAGAAATTTTAGATTTTTTTTAATGTTTAACAAAGAATTTAGATATATTGGCTTTGGATACCTTTTGGTATTCATGATGAAGGCTTGCTAACAATGTGATGTGACTCTATTGTTATTGGCCTTTATGGGGACCTATGTTACAAGTGGTCATTTGTGGGCCCTCACTCTCCAAGCAACTCTGTGAAGAAGAGCTATTATTTTTGTTTTTTTATTGTCGTTTTTTGCCATTTATTGTAATTGTTAGCACCTATGTTATTGTGTTGTTGATTTTCTTTTGCCTTTGGGTTGTGGTAGTGTACGAGTCAACCCCCTTCTTTGGTTTCTTAGCTTAATAAAAAATAAATAATTTTAATCATTGATTATTTCAAAACATGGGTCGATGAGTTTGACTTAAAAGACTACACAGTTGAATCCTGATAGCAATATCATAATTTGACTTGTCATGGAAAATATCTCCTACTTATCAATTGATGAGCTTAAGGGGATTTCTAATGAATGGTTCATAAGTCACAACAATCAATGAAGGTTTTGCAAATGGGGTTGCAAGCAGAGTGAGCTTAACCATGGAGAGAACTCCTGACGCAAGGAGGGATAGCACTTAGGGCCAAAGGCACTCCCAAGCACCAGACCAGCTTGCTAAACACAACTCAGAAGCTTAAAACACAAAAAATGAGAGAAGGAATTCAGATACTTTATATTAATTCATCAAACAAACTTTCATAGATGTACATATCTCACCAACAGATTATACAACCAAAGGTAACAAGATTTTCTTCTTTCCATCAACCCAAATAGTATATTTGTTTAATCTCCCATCATGTATAGAATGTCTATCATATTGCCAAGGTTTTCCCAAAAAAATATGGCAAAAATCTATAGGCATAATATCACACAAGACCTTATCATAGTACTTTCCAATTTTCAGATTCACGAAACATTATTCACTTACCATGAGTGTATGATCATCCTTGACCCATGAAATTTTATAGGGTTTTGGGTACTTCAATATTTGCAACTGAAACTTAGTAACCATTTTATTCTGATGCCAGATTCTCTGAGCTTCCACTAACAACAATTACTTTCCAAACTTGGTCTGCAACTCTGCATCTGGTCTTGAAAAAAAATTTCCTTACCAGATCTTTCTTATTATTTTCACTTCACAAGATTCTTTTGACCATCACGTTTCCTTCCTTCTTAGGTTCATTCGGTGAATCTTCTTGCACCAAAGCATTTCTTCTACTACTGACTTCCTTGCTTGCATGTATACACTCAAATGATCTATGTTCCTCTTCTCCACAATTGTAACAAGTTCTGTAGAATCCCCTTCTATTATATCCACCTCGGGAGTAATTACCTCTTCCTTTGAATGAACTTCCACCTTTCCACTTGGTCTTTCCTTTGTCTTGGTCTGTCTTGTCCAGATCAAATCTTCTATTTTCACCATAAGATCTACCTCTTCCTCTAGGGAATCTACCACTTCTTCCCCTTTGTCTTTGTTCATGTCTTTTATTCAATTTCTCCTAAGATTTTAGGGAAAATTGATAAGCCTCTTCAATACTCTCCATCTTTACCAAATTGATCTCTTCTTGAATAGAACACCTTAATCCATTCAGGTACCTTGCAATTATTTCCACCTCATCTTCATCATGTCCAGATCTGATATCTAACTTGTAAAATTCCTTGGTGTAATCTTTCACAAAGCTATCTTTTTGTTTCAAACTTTCCATTCTCCTAACTAGGTTAATCTTATAATCACAAGCTAGAAACTTTCCCTTCAACTTATTTATCATCTAATTCCATACCTTGATCTTGTCTTTACCCTTCTTCTTTCGGTCCAATTGCAGATACTCCCACCACAAGGATGCAGGACCTTTCCAATTTGTGCTTGCAATCTTCACCTTGTTCTCCTCTGATATGTTCTCATACTCAAAGTATTTTTCCATCTCAGTTATCCAGTCTATCAATTCATCTGAATCTATATTTCCACTATACTCAGGAGGATTAAATTGAGGTGTAGACCTAAAACTTGTCAATGCTTGTATGAATCTTTGTTCTCCCTGATCTAACATAGGTGCAGGTATAGCTTCTCCTTGTACTTCCTCGGCTTCATCATCACTAACATCCTCAAGATATCTTCCTCAGTGCTGGTCTATCTCAACAACTTCTAATCTTGCAAAAATTTGCCTTAGCATATTAGGCAAGCCTAGATCTACATCTAGCCTCCCTTGAACCATCTTGAAACCCTCTACAATTGTAGGTTAGATCACAATCTACTACCCCACAAAAAATCAACTAAGTAGGGGTTACAAGAAGGAACCTCAAATCTAACCTTTTCTCTGATAACACCTGATGCAAGGAGGGATAACAATTAGGGCCAAAGACACTCCCAAGCACCAAACTATCTTGCTAAACACAACTTAGAAGCTTTAAATACAAATGAGAGAAGGAATGTACATACTGATGACATGTAACTGATTAAATGTTTGAAGAGGTTAAGTTGATCACCGAAATGAAGAAAGATAATGCAAGACATTAAATCAGTTAATGGATTGTATTGTCATTGATGTCAAATTGATATAATCAAAACGGTTATAATCAAAGTGTCAAAGACTTCAGAGAATCAAAGAGAAAAATATTATGCTTTCAGTAATGCATAAAAGACAAGCATTCACTATGTGACTTCAAACACCGATGACTAGTGGAACCCGATAGACAGAGATCACCGAAAGTCAAGTTGCAGTGATGCCCAAGAAAGAACACCAACAAGCATTACCGATGAGTAGAATCACAAGAATACCCGATGGATAGACAAGCCCAAAGGATAGACAACCCCAACGGACAGACAACCCCGATGGAGAAGCTCGAGGAGAACTGTAGTGTTGACTGAAGATATCAAAGAGTTAAAACACCGAAGATAAAGTGAGTTCAGAAATGAAAAAATATCTAACTGGCAGAGCTAAATATAGACTTAACTGGTAGTTATCATTGTTTTCATCGACAAGATAAAGCCAAAGATGAGTAAAGGATTTAAATTTCTTTTCTCCAATTGACAAGAAAATCTTTACGAGATAAAACAAGAGTTTTGCTTTAAATTAGATTGACTAAGATTGTGGATCACGCCAAGATCAAGAAAATCAAGAACCTAACAACAGTGATATCATGTCTATAAAGAGACAACTTAATTCATTACAGATTAAGGGGATTGAATGAAAAGAGGCTGCCGAAGAGAAACTGATGAAAAGCAACTTCATACAGTCCTGATCAATCAAGCTGAGGAAAGAGCTAGATATTTATGTGGACACCGAGCAACAAAACATAGCATCAATGAGAAGAACAAAAGTGGAGAAAAGGTATTTAAAGGGATATATTGATCATATTAGTTTTATGAGCTTACAATAGATCTGAAAATCTGCAAGTATAAGTTGTATATGTGAACAGATCATACTATTTCAATTTAACCATTGATTCAGAAAGTCTCTTAACCGAGCAGGATTTAAAAATCCTTTCTATATTGAGATACATCCCAAGGAGTATCAAAAAGTTTGATCATGAAGATAGCATGAGATGCCATATACCATTTGACAAATGAGAAGAGTTTGGACAAGGAAGGTAGCATAGAAATTCCCAATATCAAGTGATAAATTAATCTTTTAAATCCTCTAACAAGGTCACACCTAATAGTGTGTTTGTAACCTTTAATAGGGTTGGCTCTTCACCGAGCTCACTTTAGAAGAGTGAAAACTTTGGGTTACTGGTCCCAAATAATTTTTCCCTTAACAGGGTTTCCACATTAAAAATCCATGTGTCAATGTGTTTATGAGTCATTACTTTAGTGTTTTTCATTACACAACTAAACTGGATTGATTGGTATACTCTAACTAAATTACTATTTTTGGTAAATTAATAGACTGCTATTCGGTAAACCTATAGAATAAGGTTTAACAAAGCATTCCGAGCAGTAGTAATTTGATAAGTATATTTGAAGGCATTCATCTTATAGGACTGAAGATAACTAGAGGCTTGATATTGTGGTACTAAGTTTTTGGGTTGCATTATTGCCATATTTTTGAGACCACTGATTCACCCCCCTCCCCCCTCTCAGTTATTACTAACAATTGGTATCAGAGCTTGTGTTCTTAGAAAGGGAGTTTAAAAACTCAAGAAAAAGATCACAAGATGAAAAGACGAGATATGCCCAAGTTAAATAAAGACAACTTTGCATCATGGAAAAGAAGAATAAGACTCCACCTATCAGGTATTGGAAATGATGTTGCTCAATACATTGATATTGAATATGTGTTTCCTATAGGACCTCACACTCTTGAGAAATTAAGAGTAAAGCATGAGCATAATTGTATGATGATAGAACTTGCCTCATCACTCACCGATGTTGAGTTTGAAGATGTCAAAACCTGCACCTTTGCAAAGAAAATGTGGGATAAGTTGAAGCTGGTACATGGAGGAGATGCCAATGTACTAAGAGCCAAGGAAGAAAGCCTACAAGGGAGGTTTGATGACCTAAGGATGAAAGAAGGAGAAAATATCGCTTAGTATAGCTATAGAATCAAAGAGGTAGTCAATTCTATCTGAGGATTTGGAGGTGTACTTGAAGAGGAGATAGTGGTAAGTAAAATATTAAGAACCTTATTGCTTGTATATGCTATTAGATTTTCTTCTATTCAAGAAATGAGAGCAGTTGCAAACAATACAGTTACTCTAGATAGTCTTATTGGTAGACTGATTTCATTTGAGATGAATAACTTTGATAATAGTGTCTTACCATCTATAGAATCTGCATTCAAATCTTCTTTAAACATTAGTAATTCAAATCATAGACATGTTATTAGAAATGATGGTGAAAGTGATAATGAGGATTAAGGACTTGATGATATTGAAGCACTAATGGCAAGAAGATTGCAGAGAGGCAAAGGTAGATACAAAGGTAAATTACCACTTGTATGTTTAAATTGTAAATATGTTGGACACTTTGCTGCAAGATGTCCAAACAGAAGAAAAGATGATAAAGGTAATGACAGATCATATGAGAAGAAGTTTGATAGAGGTGATAATAGAGATTATCGAAGCAATCGAGAATTTGACAAAAATAGATACCCGAGACTACAAGGACAAAGGGAAGAAAGCATGTTACCTAGCTGAGAACAGAGCTGGTGACACTAACACAGAATCAGAAGAAGACATTGAGAGGGTATTTGTAGCCATGAAAGATGATTCAGACGAAGAAGAAGAAAGGTATGTAGAAACTACAATCATATCTAAATTTAGTAAGAATGATGTTTGGATCATAGATAGTGGCTGCACTCATCATATGACTGGTGATAAACAAAATTTTGAGACTTTTGAATACTATAATGGTGGTTCAGTAAGAATGGGAAATGATACACCTTGTCCAGTTGAAGGTAAAGAAAATATAATGTTGAATAACCTGATCAAATGTGAAAATGCTTACTAGGTAAAAGAACTGAATTATAATTTGTTAAGTGTTTCACAACTGAATAATATAGGTCACCGAGTGGCATTTGAAAATAAGAAGGCAAAGATCTTCAATGAATCAGGAAGGTTGATCGGAACCGGTGAGTGGAAAAAAGGTAACCTTTTCTATCTTGATGACACTAACACCACTTGTTTAATGGATAGAAACGAAGACATATAGTTGCGGCACAAAATATTGTGTCATGTGAATTTTGACAACATGATAAAAATAAGCAACAAAAGGAATTTTAGAGGCTTACCAAGCATGACTAAGCCCAAGCATATCATGTGCAAGATTTGTCAAAAAGGTAAGATGACAAAGTCTAGTTTCAAGAGTAAAACCCATACATCTAATGCAATTCTAGAATTATTCCATACAGATCTATGTGGACCCATGAGGACAAAGAGTTACTATGGAGATAGGTATTTTATTCTCTTTGTTGAGGATTATTCTAGAATCATGACAGTCATGTTCTTAAAAGATAAATTAGAAGAATTCAAGATGTTTAAATGGTATATGGTAGAAAAACAAAGTGAAAAGAAATTGAAATGCTTAAGGTCAAATAGAGGAGGGGAATTTACTTCAGATGAATTCACTAACTATGTCTCCATCTTTTTCCCCCAGCTATTGTTTTTTGTTGTCTATCTCTTTTTTGTGGTGTTGTTTCCTGCATATCTTTCTTTCTAAATTGTACAGGGTTACGGTTCCCTTCAAAAACTATTTAAACCTCAATAGAAAACTATTGCAATGAGCATAGAATTAAAAGATAGGTTTTTGCACTGAGAACACCATAGCAAAATGGAATTTCTGAAAGGAGAAAAATATAAATTGTTGACTGTGAAAGAACATTGATGATTGAGAAGAGCATCACTCAAACCTTCTGGAGGGAAGCTGTTAGTACTGCTGTCTACACATTAAATAGAGTACAATTGAAGAAGGACACAAATAAGACACCCTATGAGATTTGGTATGGTCACACACCCAATATAAGTTACTTCATAATCTTTGGTAGTCAATGTTATATTTTAAAGGATGCTAGAAATGGAAAAATTCACTCCAAAAGTGAAGAAGTTATCTTTCTAGGGTATTCAACCAAAAGCAAGGGTTATAAATGTCTTAACAAATCATCTAAAAAAATCATTGAAAGTTCAAATGTGAAAATAGATGAATTTACAGAAAAGAATGATAAGGAAAGAAGAAAAGAACCAAAGGAATACAACAGGTTTGTTTATACAAAACTTGACACTCTACTCGAGAAATAATGTATCACTCCCAAGCAATAGAACATAGTACTTGAGCATCAAGTTGCAATTACCAAAAATCAAGAAAATCCTCAAGATGATGTTCTGAGCGATGGAGATCATAACGAAGGTCAAGAAGATGATCAGAATGATGAACACAGAGCTGAAGCAAAACTTTCCAAGTATGTCAGAAGACATTATCCACAAAATCAAATCATAGGAGACAAGAAGGCTGGAATGAGAACAAGAAGTAAGTCACTAAACACTAGATGTTTACTTTGCGATTTTGAGCCTAAATCTATTAATACTACACTTGAGAATGAAGATGGGTCAGTGCTATGAATAAAGAAATAGAATAGATTGAGAAGAATAGTACATGGACACTAGTACCGAGACCAGATGACAAGAATGTCATTGGTACCAAATGGATATTCAGAAACAAGCTGAATGAGAATGGAGAAGTCACAAGAAA
>MU228269.1:1510928-1526780 GCA_018584345.1 Thuja plicata
TTCATGTGATTCTTCTAGAGTGGCTACCTCCTGAGAGCTTTAGCAGAGCCGGTGAGAGTGGATGCCCAACCGGTAACAGGCTAAAGCCAAGCCCTTCCAAACCAGTATACAAAAAATGCTATTGTGACTAATGTCACAATAGACAGGTGTGAATTTGTTGTAGCAACCAAAATCTCCTCCAGTACCCTAGTGGTGCGTTAAATTCCTGACATCGTTAAAGTGAAATCCTTGCTTTGAACGGATTGGGAGAGCCCCCTTTATTGGGAAAATGACTTGATCACAACCAACTAAACGGATGAACTTACTACAAAATGTTGTTCTAGTTTTCCAAAAACCCTCTATCTATTGACGCGGAAGGTTAGAGACCAACTAAGATGCCCCACATTCTTACCACTTTTAGTAGAGATAATAGCCCTTTGGGAAGCAATTCCTTTGGGGTCTGAAGCTTGGTATGCCTGAGAAGTGAGTGCATATGTAAGGAGGAGCCCGTGCTTCCAAGATTCTAAGTTATCCACTAAGAGTAAGTTTAGCTGAACTTCGGTTCAAGTGGGGATTCAACAGCTATTGTCCTAGCTATCCTAGGATTGTGGTGTTCTTGTTCTGGTATTACAAACATTTTTTTTAATGTGTTTTGCATGGGTGTATCATTTGAACAATCGAAACTATCGTCAAAACACACAAACTGTCAATCTTGAACATGTCCAAATCTGTAACTTGAACTATCTGTCAGAAAATAGCATGAAATCATCTTGGAAAATGCAAACTGGTCTTAACAGTCTGATTCTGTAAACATCCTTTTTTCAATATTTGCATAGTTTCACATGAAATTTCCCAATCTTCACATCATTCAATGAGAATCTTCACCCGATACATAGTATACTGTCGTGCGATATTTGGCAATAGTGCCACAACTCTATCTTTTTTATTGTGTCAACTGGTGTCATTCTTCGTGTGAAGAGAGCATTTCTTTGCGCGGTTCAGTGAGAAAATTTGCGCGACAAAGCATTTCGTCACGCAAAACTGGAGTCTTTTGTCCAAAATAGTGAGTTAAAATCTGTCAGTCAGTTGTACTTCTGTCAAATCTGGTCTCTTATATGGGTCTATTTTTCTATCACTCATCTTCACACAGCCTGAAACTTGGTTTCTTGGGTTGAGAACTACGTGATTCTTGCTTAAACTAGTCTTGTCTCATGTCTTTTTGATTTATTTCATCTGTGTCGTCATGCCTTGTGTAGCAATAGTCATCTCTTGGCTTATTTTAGCCTCATCTTAGACAATTTGCACCAAGGATACTTCACCCTTTGGCACATTCTGTGAAATTACTTTGAGACAATTTCAAGTTTGGTCCTAGTTCACATTCCTTGTTCAAAACTTTGTCTATGACTGTCACAACTCAAAGTGGCAAAACATTTCCTTCAATCAATCAAGACAAATCTGTACTTTCCACACCACTATCAGCTACATCTAGTGAGGAATCATCTCGATCTCCTTCCCTGGTATGATGACCTTACAATAAACAATCATTTCCTATGGATCTTAGTAGGGTTCAAAATCCTTTGTTCCAAGAAGACCCAAATTCAGAGAACACTCAATATTTTCATACCAAGTCTTTAAACCTTGAATCCTTGCATTTTGGTAAGATGGAAGATCATAACCAATCAGGTGGTGAGGTTAGCAGAACTGACCTCTTTAGAAATTGGGGTAAATCCCATTCTGAAGACCCCCCTAACGATGTAGAAGAAGAAATCACTCAAGAAGAGATTGCACAAGCTCGTGCTAACAAAGAATTCTGTAAAATGATGGGAATTCTATTAGCTGAGGAGAAAGAAAAATAAATTCTTGAACTAGCCAAACAAGGGGCTAAGTTACCTTCCAATTATGCTTTAGAAACACTTGTTGAAAAAGAGGAAGAAACTGAAAATTCCCACTTGCGCAAAGAAATGCAAACTATGCGAGAGAAACTCTCTCAACTCTTGAAAGATAAAGACAAACCTGTCACACAATTCACGTTGGAAAGCATGTGTCCTTTCCCATTTGATAAAGATCTTCACATGCCTCCTTTTCCTAAAGGAGTTGAACTTCCTAAATATGACAAATACTTGGGTACATCTGATCCTCAAGACCATTTGAGAGAATTTGGTTCTCTCTCCATGGAATTCAGACATGACACAACCTATCTTATGCATCTTTTCCCATGTAGTTTGGGAGGGTCAGCTATGGAATGGTTCTCTAGACTACCAATTGGCATCAAGACCTTTGATGAAATTGCCAATTTATTTCTACAACACTATTCTCACAACATCCAACATCTAGTTCATATTGGAGATCTTTGCAACTTGAAACAAAATAATGGGGAATCCTTCTTGGCATTTCTCCAAAGATGGAGACAACTTTATACACGATATTCTCGCAAGATACCCGAATCTGAAAAGTTGGACATCTTTCTCGGTAATCTTCTCCCCAACATTGGGTATCAAGTACAACTACAAGGTCCTCTAACCTTTGATGATATGATCAAACAAGCTGTAAGAATCGAGACATTTATGATCAAGAAAGGAGAATTGACCTTACACAAGGAAAATAAACAAGGGTCTTCTTCCTCAAGCAAAGTTAAATCCACATTTCCCAACAAGAACCAAAATGTTGTGAATGATGGTGTTGTAGATAATGTGACTGCTAAGCCTTCCAAGGCTGCCTTTAATTTCACTACCATGATGCAAGCAACCAAAGCCACTGAATAGGCTAGGACATAATTCAAACCGAGTACTTCACAATTTTTTGGACCTAAACCTTGGGCTCCTAGGCCCAAGCATGAATTCACTCCTTTAGGAGAACCTCTTGAGGTGGTTTACAAGACTCTTGTGGACAATCAGTTACTTACTCCATTGGCTAATCCACAACCTTATGATCTGCAACCAAGGCCCTCTTGGTGGAATGAATCCACTTATTGTGATTTTCACCAAAACAAAGGTCATAAAATAGCTACTTGTCTTAAGTTGCGGCATACAATCAAGGATCTCATCGATAGTGAGGTTATTGTTGTGGGAAGTCACAACAAAAACTCTGATCACCAAGCTTTCAAGGATCCATTTCCTCCTCATCATGGGAAAGGTGAATCATCTAAAGGCAAAAATACTGATGCTAAGGTCAACTATACTTACAACAATAACGACAATGTTATTAATATGGTTGAACCTGTTGACACTGAATACTGTAATGTCCTCATTCTTAAGGGAAAGGAAGATACTTCTAAGTCTAAAACACCTTTCACTTTGTAAGGGTCTACACCTTAGTCTTCTGAACAAGGACAGTCTCAAATGAGCGCTAATTTTGTTACTTGATCTCATGCTAAAATCATTCTCAAAGGCCCTGAGCCTTCTATATCTACATCAACTCAACCTTTAGACAAAGCTAAGGTTGACTCTACTACTAAGAATCCCAAAGTGGGTTCCTCATCTAATGCTACCAATTACAACATTCTTGATCAATTGCAATGTACAAATGCTTAGGTAACTATTTTTGAGCTCCTAAAAATCTCCCCTGCTCACAGGGAAATCTTGGACAAAGCCCTCACTGAGGTGAATGTCCCAAAAGATCTTGATCTTGACCAGTTTCAATCTATGGTAGGTCACTTGACCTCCTCACATAATTTGTCTTTCTCCGAGGAAGATGACCATTCTTTGAGTCACCCGCATAATAATCCTCTGCACATCAAAGTCATGATAGGTCCAAAGCGTGTTCGCCATGTTCTCATAGATAACAGTGCTGGCCTAAATATTTGCTCTGCTAGTTTCCTTATTGAGTTAGGCTATGGTGAAGATTGCATTGATTCTCACAAAAAGATTACCATTAAAGCCTATGATAAGGAGGAACATAAATCCAAGGGTTTAGTTGTATTTCCAATTAGAGTTGGTCCCATTGAACGAGATGTTATCTGTCAAGTGCTTGACATCCCTTTGGCACACAATATTCTGTTAGGAAGGCCATGGATCCATGAAATGCAAGCTGTCCCTTCCACATACCATCAGTGCATTAAGTTCCCATTCCAAGGTTCTGAAGTGAATATACCTGCTAATACATGCTATGATTGTAATGCCCTCACAAAATCTGCTGACATCCTTGTGTCTACCAACAGAGAATCTATTGAACTCCTTGAGGATAAATTAAAAGAAATGGAAAAGAGTTTGACACTCAAAGAAACTGATATGGGAGGATATCAGATTGAACCTGTGCTATCTATTACATCTTTGCCTTTGTCTCCCTGTTCCTTTGGGAGACCTTCTGAGAACACTAAACCTTCTATGGTTCCTCCTCCAACAAAGTATGGTTACACCTTTGTACAAGCCACAGTACCATTAGAAGAAGAAGCTAAAAATAGAGCTATCAAAGCTTGGATCTATAAAGGAGAAGACAATTCTAAAAATACTCCTCCTTATGACATAAAACTTGAGCCATATGGCAAAGTTTTATCTATTATGCAACATTTTGGCTATAAAGGAAATGGTCCCATAGGTGCGAATCATAAGGGATTGATTACACCACTTGAAGCCATTGGTTGTAGAATGCGTGACTCTACAGGTATAGGCTTCGAAAAACTCACATTCCAACTGGGAATAAATAAGTTTGTACCTCAAGAAGATAAGAAACCAACAGCTGAAGAAACACCTAAGATTGCAGAACCTGAAGACATCTCTGATGAGGATACTTTCCCTTATCGTATTCCACCAGACCTGGCTACATTCTTTTCTGATCCAGATAACTTTGTACCATGTGTTAGTATAGTAGACACTGATAGTGATTCTGATACCACCACTTCAATTGCTCCATTAACTTATGAAGAGTGGAAAGACATATATACTCTAAACCCTAGTCATTAGGGTGATTTATTCATACCACCACACTTTCAAGAATATTTTGACCAGGAATTCCAGTCACTTCTCATTACACAAGAGGCAGCTAATGCTACAAATACTACTAAGGTACCTAGGTCAAAAGGTGCTCATTCAACCATAGCAGAGGTTCTAGGTAGAACTCATCCCAACTGGGGACAAAGGGTTGATTTCACCCATGTTCTTGACATGAGACCTAATGATGAAATAGACTCCCATGAATATGAGTTTGACAGCTTGTCATATGCCACTTTTGACAAAGATATAGATATAGCTAATGCATATGAAAACCTTCTCAAGGTAGCTGAATGGTCTAGCGTCAGGTCACATGAGTCCAACTCACTAGGTGTTAACATGTCGTCTACTACGGTCGCTAGGAATCAAAGGAATTTGACTATACCTTTGGATGAGATCGCTTTGGGTCTCGACTTACTTGGCCATGCCTTTGATGATTATACCATGAACGCACTTGAACCTGTCACTCCTCTTTAACTTCACCATCCTGAGCTTATAGACTGGAACTCTACCTCCTCATCTAACAAAGTCCTTACGTTCTAGAACAATTACGCTCTTGCCTGTTACCTACATGCTGTCAAACCTGTAATGTCTCCCACTAGAGAAGCAAGTGTCAACATGACTGAGGCTGACATCAAGTATCTTAGTCACAAAATAAAAAGAAGAAAAAATAGGCACTCTAATGGTGAAAATCACCTTGTGGAAGTATCAGAGCCTAAAATAGTCAAAATAAAAGACGTATCCAAGGGTGAAAACCTCTCTGAGGCGCCCGAGGATGAGATACTTGATGCACTCCCAAGTCATTTTTAGGAAAGATCTTCTGTTCTGATTGAACCAACTCAACCTATCAACTTGGGTACAGAGAAAAAACCTCAGATTATTCATTTGGCACAATCACTATCAGAGGCAGAAAGAGAGGAATTCACTACATTCTTTAGAAGCAAAAAGATTAACTTTGCATGGAAGTATTCAGATATGTCAGGATTGGACCCTAATCTAATCATGCACCATTTGTCCATTGCACCAAGTGTTAAGCCCGTCAAGCAGAAGCTTCACAAAATGCATCCACATGTAGCTCTACTTTTCAAAGCTGAATTAGAGAAATTGCTTAAGGAAGTGTTTATCAGGGTCATTGATTATGCAGAATGGATCTCTAATATTGTTCCAGTATCAAAACATGATAAATCTATACGAGTCTGCACAGACTTTAGAGACTTGAATTTGGCATATCCTAAGGATGATTTTCCATTGTCTAATATTGATATGATCATAGATATGATGGCAGGGTATGAAATGTATTCACTAATGGATGGTTTCTCTAGCTATAACCAGATAAAAATTGCGCCAGAGGACCAAGAGAAAACTGCCTTTACATGTGCCCGGGGCACCTTCTGTTGGAATGTCATGCCCTTTGGACTAAAAAATGTTGGTGCTACATATCAGAGAGTTGTTACCACCATATTCCATGACATGATGCATAAAACAATGGAAGATTATGTGGATGACACTTTAGGTAAGAGCATGCACCGAAAGAAACATCTTGTTGATCTAGGTCCTATACTAGATTGAATGGAACAATTCAGTCTGAGACTCAATCCTAAGAAGTGCGCATTTGGTGTAACATCTAGAAAATTGCTTGGATGTATCATCTCTGCCAAAGGTATTGAAGTTGATCTTGCAAAAGTACAAGCCATCATGGAAATGTCGCCACCAAAAAATATCAGACAAATGAGAGGACTTCAAGGCTGACTGTAGTCTATCCAGCATTTTATCTCTCAACTGGCGGACAAGTCACAACCATTTACCAAGACTTTGCACAAGGTTGTGGCTTATCAGTGGAATAAAGAATGTGATGAATGGTTCACACAAATAAAATAGTATCTTGCGAACCCCCTGATCTTGATGCCTCCCATTCATGGGAAGCCACTTATACTTTACATATCTGCTACGGATACATCATTGGGTATCTTATTGGCTCAGGAAGATCAGTACAACAAAGAGAGGGCTATCTATTACATTAGTCAAACTCTAGCCTCATATGAAACAAAATATTCTGCTATAGAGAAGGCTTGCCTTGTAGTGGTGTTTGCTTCACAGAAATTGTGGCACTATATGTTGGCTCACACTACACGTCTAATTGCTAAAATTGATCCTTTGAAATACTTTCTCAGTAAAGATACCCTCACAGGTAGACTAGCTAAATGGGTCATGCTTCTCAGTGAGTTTGATATTGAATATGTTGAAAGGAAAGCCATTAAGTGCCAAGCAATAGCAGATCAGTTGGCAGAAGCACCTCTAGTTGATCATCAACTGTTGCACATTGAATTTCCAGATGAGTCCATATTACTTCTTACACATCACTCATGGACTATGTTTTTTGATGGCTCATTTACCCAACAGGGGTCAGGTGCTGGGATACTATTCATTACACCTCAAAGATACTCATTACTAAAAGCATACAAGATGTTGTTTCCTTGTACAAACAACACTGCTAAGTACGAAGCCCTAATCAATGGTATGAAGATTGCCCTTGAGTGGCGCATAGATGAAATAAATGTTCTTGGAGATTTACAACTAGTCATCAATCAAGTCAATGACATATATCAGATAAGGGATGACATGCTGGTACCTTATAAATAGTTGGTTGATGATCTTAAACAATATTTTACTCATATCACATTTCAACAGGTTCTGAGGGTAGATAATAAAGTGGCAGATGCCATGGCTACTCTTGCCTCTATGCTACAAATTCTTGAAAATGATTTTAGACATGAATTCCTAGTGGAGACGTTACGCTACCCAGCCTATGACTCCCCTGATTCCTAGATGGTCTATTCTGTTATAGGACATGACTCATCCCACTACCATCACATCTTTTCTTACCTTCGTGACCAGGTTGTTTCAGACACTTACTCCTGGAATGAGAAACATCACCTAATCCGCAGTGCTTCATGGTTCATCATCATTGCTAATGACTTGTATAGACGTGGTCTAGACGGTACCCTCCTTAGGTGTTTAGAACCTAATGAATCCAAACGAGCGTTAGTAGAGGTGCATGAAGGCATCTGTGGGTCACACTCTAACGGCCTAACATTGGCCCATAAACTTATTAGAGCTGGTTACTATTGGCCAGATATGGAAAAAGAAGAAACATAGTTTGCTAAGTCTTGCAAACAATGTCAATTACATGGAAAAATGATTCATGGTCTAGCCAAGGAGCTTATTCCATTCATTACTTTCTGGCCATTTCAACAATGGGCCTTTGACTTGGTGGGTCAGATTTACCCTTCGTCCTCCAATGGACATAAGTTTATAATCATAGCTACGGAATATTTTACTAAGTGAGTGGAGGCAGTCCCTCTCACCATTGCCAGTGGCAAAATAGTAGCTATGTTTATTCTCAACTACATCATCTGCAGGCATAGTGTACCCTCAGCCATTATCATGGATAATGGGGGACAATTCAAAAACAAGGATTTGACAGAGCTCTGCTCTAAGTTTAAAATTACTCAACATTGGTCTTCCATCTATTATCCTCAGGGTAATGGACAAGCGGAAGCATCCAACAAAAAATCCTCAAGATCTTACATCGCACAGTGCATAAATCCAGATGAGATTGGCATCTCTGAATCAATCCAGCTCTCTAGGCATACAGGACAAGTATAAGAGCACCAACAGGGGCCACTCCCTATGCATTGGTTTATGGAGTAGATGTTGTGCTACCAATTGAGGTCGATATTCCTTCTCTGTGAGTCTCTCTGAAAGGCCTCATTACTGATGAAGATACCAGAATATCTTGGCTACAAGAGCTAGAATTACTTGATGAACGTTGCCAAGTGGAATTCGATCACATTAGAGCATACCAAAAGAGGATGTCCAAGAGCTATAACAAAAAGGTTAGACCAAGAGATTTCCAAGCGGGTGACCTCGTTCTAAGGGAGAACCCTAAGAATCAGCAACATCAAATCTAAAAAGGGAAGTTTGAACCCAATTGGCTCGATTCGTATATTTTTACTGTAGTGTTTGGGTCTGGTACCTATCAACTCTCTACTACTGAAGGAGAACAACTCAAAGAGCCCAGCAAAGCTCTTCATTTGAAGTGGTTCTACAGCTGAGACATCTTCAGTATGCCCATGTATATAGTAAAGTCCTAAAAAATTTCTAAAAATCTGAAAAAGTCTTGAAACAATGATCATCTTAGTGAAAGCCTAGCGATAGACACTTTGATGTATCTCAAAAAAAAAATTATATTCCAAAAATACAAAAAAATTAAAAAATGCAAAAAAAGAGAAAAAGAAAAAAAAAAGTGCCATTGATGAAAACCTGGCAAACATGCGTCATGGTAGCAAAAAAAAAAAAAAATTATGCCAAGAAGGTGAAAACCTGGTAAATAGGTGCCTCTTGTTCCACAATGCTATATCTATCGTAGCACCACTTGGCTTTATGTGTTTACTTTCCTACATTGCTACTTTCCTGCTTACATTTGCTTTCAGTTTCCGTCAAGACACCAACTCACATGGATTGAAACTGGTCATACTCTCAGAATAACCCTCCTGATCTAGGGGGCACTGTCCTATTATCTTTTAAGGATCTTCTTCACATTAGTCACCAGTGGTTCTCACTGCATCTGCCTACTAATGT
Source organism: Thuja plicata (assembly GCA_018584345.1). NCBI lineage: Eukaryota > Viridiplantae > Streptophyta > Pinopsida > Cupressales > Cupressaceae > Thuja > Thuja plicata. The sequence continues at coordinate 1,520,474 of MU228269.1, forward strand.
ATAGCTTATACCATAATCATTTCATTTGAGCATCTCTCTTGCGTCGTTCACCAGTGGTTCTCACTGCGTCTGCCTACAGTCGCTATTCTATCAAGATTTATCACATTTGTTACAGTTGGAGTTATACTCAAATGCTCTATCTATGGATACTTAGTCTTGACGATTCTATGCTTTAGTTTGTACATATCATTTGGTCACTTTTATGACACTCTGGTTCCTTTGCGAACCCTCCTGACTCGACATTGATTCAACGCCATACGCTTGGGGGAAACCAAATCTAGTTTGTCCTCATAAAATACATCAAGTTAGTCACTGTTACTTGGGGGCATGGGTCCCCCATTTGCGCATATCTTTGGTTTACACTTGAGTCAGTAATCTTGTCACTTCTTAAGGACAACTCGCTACTGACACAAATCGGTGTTTTTTAACACCACCATAAACAGTGTTTTTTAACACTATCTTTGGACACATCTATGTTTTTTAAAACATATCAGATATCTCAACGTAAACATCTTTCGATAACAATCAAACACAATGCACTCACAAGCACAACGGTGTTTTTTAAACACCCCCTAAACATGAACACATTCAAAAAATTTGACACATGCTGAGCTATGCTTGAATATTTCTTTGTATGCTGCCTATTCTTATGGATTTCATTGATATTTTCTTTGTCTACTGCTTGTTGGTGTAGTCCCGATGATCCGACAACGTCAAGTAAACAAGGTGTATGTGATAAGAGCTCCCGCAATAAGGTGGAACAGCCTCACATCCCTCGATCTTGTTTATTTGTATGCCATGGTGAGGTTGGTACTATCTCCTTGCCTGTTATTTCTTTGTTTGCTATTGTTTTGTTTGTTATTGATCTTTTTTTTTACGCATGATCACACTCATGGTTATCTTTGCTTTGCATGCCTCGATACTAGTGTACTCTTACAACATTAACTAGAAACAATGTTCAGGTCATCTTGGCTTTTGTGCCCTGGTGCTTACGTTCATTTCCTACATTTTATCTGATGATAAGTCATATTCATATCCTTATGGTTGCATTGTGGCACTAGTAAGGGTTGTATCGAATTTGATGTTCCAAAAAAATGCTCAATGATGATGATTATAAGATGGGTGTCACAACCATGTCCTAGAATTTCATTTTCATATTGCATCTAGCATAGGATTGCATTTTCATTCTAGACTTGCATTGTGGCAATGATTCATTTTTCTCTTCATTGCATTCTTCTGGCTTCATACTTTGGAGAGTTCTTCTTCACTATCCTGGTTTCATCATGACTGCACAGGTGTTCGATCCTCACTCTCGTTTCTTCACATGTTCTTTTGGTTAGCATTTGTCATCTTGCATGAGATGTTAGTACCATACATATTCATATTCATAACTCATACTCATTTACACATTGAATTTACATAAATCATTTACATACATACATCTTTACATTCATACATGTGCATTTATACATATCTTTCAAACATATTCATCCATTTGCATACATTATGAATCATCTAACCATCTAAGCATATAGGAAACATCTCATAAAGGAAATATACAATATGTGATGATACCAAAAGATGAGCTCAAATATATATATCTAATGTGTCGATACAAATACAAAATGGTGCTACTCGAGCATGATCTATCTCAAAATGGTGATATAATACAAGGATGCCAATGCATCAGATACATTCTATGATCTCATCTCTATTTGTCTATAACAAACCCTAACTCTGGTCCTCTCCCTCGTCACCTGGAGGAGGTGGAGGTGGGGCCCTATCTCATGGAGGTGCCATCTATGCTCCCTCTGATCCTCTCACATAGCTTGAAAATCTGGCCACCTGAGATGCCTCGTCAGGCACCACACCTATATATGATGCATAGTAGTAAGCTTCCCATGCTGTCTGATGTTGCACTCCTCCTGTGTCGCCCGGAGCTACTCTCAGAGATCTTGTATCTCCCGGTCTCTATCCAGTAATCATGCATCTCGCATAGATACCTAAATGGTCAAATCTCCCACCTATCTCGTGAGCTATCTCACTCTCTCCCATGATCGACGCTGTGGGTCCTGCACTATGTCCTGCGCAGGCTGATCCTCCTGCATAGGATCATCCTGCTGTCCCTCCTCCTATAGAGGTACCTACTGCTCCTCACCTAACTATGTTGCTGGCCATCGCCGAGACTATCTAGTACTACCACTACCACTAGCTCTAATATCCATCCCCATATGTCAGGTGGGGATGTCCACCTGTACTGTCCTCGGTCGGGGACCTTGCTATAACCCCAGCTGTACCCTTTGTTGTGGTGGGGGCATCTGCATTTGCTGCACCTATGGCTGAACGACCTGTGGGGGTACCATGTTCCCTCGGCCTACTATACCCACTAGATCAGTGAATCTCAGAAACATGTGCATAATGAAGTGCTACCTATACTCAGTGGTCATGCCAGCATCTGCTACATCTCTGAGGTAATCCCACTAAATTGGGACCAATGCACGAATGTCTATCATTGTGTGCCCCTGGTCTAACTTTATCCCCCAGCCTCTCCTGAGCTCATTGGTAAATCGAGCATACACTGTGTACTCCTGGGAGATGTCTTGCGGGCAACCAAACTGCCACCATACCCACTTCTGCGTGAATCTTTCAATCACTGTAATAGTGTGACCTATCATCGCACGGGAACAAAACACATGACTCAGCTACTCTGCTGCGTCATCCCAGGCCTTTGTCAACCTCCAAGGCCTCCATATCACTGCTGCTAGATCATTGAGCTGAGCTCGCCACTGATCAACCTTACCCAGTGGGGGCTGGGTAATCAACCCCTTATACTAGTAAATGTAAGGCTCCAATGGCTGCCCCATATCTTTGAAAATAGGCTTGGCAACAGGAAGATGCTCCCAGGTCCATACCTGTAGTACAAAGACTCCCGCTGCCATACTCTTCACCTCCCGATAGGCAATCTCATGCATCTCATGATACATGTGTGCCAACATACACTGGCCCCATTCGTAGTGCCATGGTCGTGTTATCATCAGTTGTAACATCCTCCCCCAACCACACTCTAGCCCATGCTATCCATGGTCAGGAATCAAGTAGAACCCAAGGAAGCATGCTAGAACCACAGACAACCTGTGAGTCGGACTATACTCGCTGATCAGATCCTCCCATGGGATCGCCCTACCCATCACCAAGTCATCCTGAAAGATCTCTCTCAGAGCTACTATGCCCAACTTGGGCCGTATCTTATACTCAACTCAGACACCGTGGAATGGTATCCTCAAGATTCGGTAAATTTCCTCGGGAGTAATGGTCATCTCCCCTTATGGTAATTGGAAGGTGTTCGTCTCTGAATGGAAATGCTCCACCAAAGATCCCAACAGCCCGTGATTAACCCGAATCTCAGGTATCTCACATAATGTACTCAATCCCAAAGTGCCTATGTGTGCTATCTCAGCATCATCTAACTGAGATACCAACCCGTTGATAGCCGGATGATGCAATCTGAATGCTATATCTGGGAAGTCAACCTGTAAGACATACAAACAACAGAGCACGATTAGTAATCGACAATAATCAAAGCATAATAAGATAATAAAGCATTCAAGACATCCTACAGATGTTAACGACGTTGATGCAAAAGCTATTGGACGTGACGCAGACTAATTTCATCTTCTTTTTGACCACTTTTTCTCATACGAGGTAGCAGAATTTCCCGCGAAGAAGTTTTTTGACTCGCGTAACATTGCCATTTCGTGCGAGCTTTCATGTCTATTTAGGCGAGAAAATGCCCTCTAAAGGGGTTTCTCACGCGAAACAAGGTACTCTCCCACGCGAGATTCCACACCGGGTGGTGTGAAATGTCATTTCTTCATGCGAGATTTCCCTACGAGGCGCGTGAAGAAACTACTTCTTCGCGCGAAGACTCGCGACTCAACTTTTAAAAATGTGAAAATGAGCAACAAAATCAACAGAAATGAATGAAATTTGAATTACAAAGGGGTTTGTCGACTACTTACGGGAGGTCCGTACGTTGCGGGCCAGCTGTCTCATAGATCACTCGAAATAATGACTACAGTAGGGGACCACCATTTGTCTTTTAGTTCAGAGCTCAATTCTCAAAAGTCAAAGGGTTGAAATGATTTGAAAATGACCCTTTTCATCCTTATATAGGTTTTGACCTAATTTTTTAAAGTGCTCCATTTTGCACAAAAATGGCACCACTACCTAATTTGACCGCTCTGAATCCATTTTCGTGATCGAAATCAAAATCTGACACTTTTATATCACTCAAAATTGCATTTTTAAATTTTCAGGACCGACATAATTGGACACTTGTGCAGTCAACTTTCAGACGTCACTTTCTTGTCAGAATCTTATCATATCATCATTTTCTGAAATCTTTGACTTTTTTTCCTTCAAAAGTCAACTCTAGTCAACCTTGGTCAACCAGACCTCGAAATCACTCAAAATTGATTCTGCATCTTCTGAATTCTTCCTTAATCTGTTCTGAGTTCTTCTTGATCTCTGACTCAACATCTATCTGTGATTTTTTTCTCTCCATCATCATTATGACGTGTCATCTTTCTATTTTGCTCCCGAGGGGGCAGGATGATTACATCATTGAATCTATTTCAACCAATCTGATCTGATTTTTAAAAAGTTCTCATCACTTGGGGCATGTTCATTTTTTTGTACCTCACAGTCAAAACTGGATACTTCACAATCAATAAGGGCATCTTTGTTACTTACATCTTGTCATCTTTTAAGTATCTGAGAAATCTAACTCAGATTCTTGAGGATCAAGATCTGTTCTAGAGATGATTCTCAAAAACTATCTTTTTGGGACAGGTATCGAGGCACTCTAACCCTGACTCTTGATAATCAAGCTCCGTCCTAGAGATGATTCTGAACCGCTATTTACCATCTTTTGAGACAGGTATCGAGGCAATCTAACCCTAACTCCTGAAGGTTAAGCCTCATTCTGGGGATAGTGTTGTGAAAGATGTCAATCTAACCAATGTCTGGGAAATCTAACCTAGATATTAGAGGACTAAGCTCTGTTCTAGAGATAGTTCTAAAACCTTTATTTTACTATCTTTTGAGACAGGTATCGGGGCGATCTAACCTTGACTCCTGAAGGTTGAGCCTTGTTCTGGGGACAGTCTTGTGAAAGATATCTATCTAAACCAGTGTCTTGGAAATCTAACCTAGATATTGGCGGACTAAGCTTCATTCTGAAAATAGTCATAAAACCTTTATTTTAATATCTTTTGAGACAAGTATCGGGGAAATCTAACCCTGACTCCTGAAGGTTGAGCCTCGTTCTGAGGACAGTCTTGTGAAAGATATCTATCTAACCATTGTCTTGGCAATTTAACCTAGATATTGGGGGACTAAGCTTCGTTCTGGAGATAGTCCTAAAATATCTATCTACCTTTTGAGACAGGTATCGAGGCAATCTAACCCTGACTCCTGAAGGTTAAGCCTCATTCTGGGGATAACCTTGTGAAAGATGTCAATCTGACCAGTGTATGGGAAATCTAACCTAGATATTGGGGGACTAAGCTTCATTCTAGAGATAGTCCTAAAGCACTATTTTACTATCTTTTGAGACATGTATCGGGGCGATCTAACCCTGACTCCTGAAGGTTGAGCATCATTCTAGGGACAGTCTTGTGAAAGATATCTATTTGACCGACATCTTGGCAACCTAACCTAGACTTCGGAGGGTAAAGCTCTATCCTGTAGATGGCTCTGAAATCTTTGCATCATCAATGTTCAAATCTATTCTTCTTTGCTTCAAGCATCAGACTATTCTTTGAATCAACGCGCTGCTCGCACATTAATTCAAAGAGGGGCGAAATGTAACACCCCAAAATTGGCATCTTGCAACCCGAACCAATTTTGTTGCATTTGTCATTCTTCTAGATCATCAAAGTCCTATTGTACTAGGCAATTCAGAGTTTTTGACTGATTCTACTCAACCTGAGTGTCAAATGTAGAAAATCCTAAATCTGCATTAATCATACATCATGTTTAATTCCTAAATATTTATTGGCTAAATAAACCCTATGATTGAATTAATTTAATTATAAAGTCCTAGCACTTTAATTAAATTAAATTCACCCTCTTTAGCTGAGACACATGAAAAATGAATTAAATAATATTTAATTATTTAATAAATATCCTCATTTCAATAATTGAATTTAATTATTCAGATAATTGAGAAAAACCTATTTATGAGGTCATATTTATTTAATTAATTGGATATTCTCTCAAAAATATTTCTTCTATTCAGAAATAG
>MU228269.1:1526830-1546162 GCA_018584345.1 Thuja plicata
AATAAAACAGAATTAAATCAAAGAAAGAAAATAGTTAAAGCAGGAAGAAAACAATTTATTGTATTCTTTTGAATAAAGCTTTCTATTTTAAACTTGCTTTTCTATCTGTTTTATTTCAAAGAGGAAAGTTTCTATTCTGATCATCTTTGAGTCTATAAAAGAACTCTCATTCCTCATTCAAAACCCCTGGAGAAAATATGCATTGTTAGAATACTGAATTATTGTCATGTCTCATATAGAATAATATCATTTTGCAATAGAATAGCTTCATTTTCTAGAATAATTGCATTTATCATCATGTCTTAGATTATCTTACATCTTTTCAATTCTTAGTATAATCTTGCATTGTATTGCATTCACCATGATAAATCCTTCATTCCTAGATTGGTCCATGGTTGTGAGACTCTTGTTCTGAGAGCAATTTCAAAAACCCCATCTAGATAGAAGGCAACAGGTCGAATCATGCAGGTAGACATGATGAATAATCTCATATTCAGTCTTGTGTGTACCTGGTGAAGAAGGACTATTTTGAAGTGTATGGTGAGTTAACAAGGCCAAATTTACCACATACAATAATTAGCTGATATATTCACCAAGCCATTACTGAAGGATACATTTGAATACTTGAGATAGAGACTAGAGGTCCAACCCTTGTCTATCGGTCAGTAAGCTGACCAGGAGGCTACATCATCCTACACATAGTTGGAAGATCATTCATGTTAATGTAAATACCGAGATGAATGACAAAAGATACATTTGTACACAATAAGGTACAAGTATTCAGCAAATACTAGAGACATTGTATTGCTGATGGATAGGGAAATTCAAGGAATATATTATATAAAGGGATGAAAGATGATATAATTTTTTTTTTTTGCATTGTTGTCAAAGGGAGAGATTATCTCATTATCATAAGGGAGAAATACTCTTTATCATAAGGGAGAGATTATCTCATTGATCAGAAAAGATTATATCACTATCCATGAAGAGAAGTTCCTAAGAATCAGAAGGAAGAGTTACTCAATATTCAAAGGGAGAGAAATGGATTACATATGTAATATCCATCTAAGAGAGAGAAGTAACAAAGGGAGAGAGTTCATACAAAGAGAGAGATTTTCTGTCAAAAGAAAAAGAGATTATCAAGAAGAGGATCAGTCAAGGTAGAGCACATATCATAACAAAGAAAGAAGATGCTACATTTATCTAGTGAAGGGATTAAAGATTGAAGACAACCATTCTGCAAGAAAAAAATCTAAGCTATTTGAGCTTACCGAAAGCCAGACATTTGTAATAGTTACAATAGGAAAGATTGATTAAACTGTTATATTTCATATTGTATTAGTAATAGTGTAGTATGATAATGTAGTGTATTTCCATCAATGCCAAAGGGAGAGATTGATGACATGTAATTGATTGAATGTTTAAAGATGTTAAGTTGATTATTGAAATGAAGAAATATAATGCAAGACATTAAATCAGTTAATAGATTGTATTGTCATTGATGTCAACTTGATATAATCTAAATAGTTATAATCAAAGTGTCAAAGAATTCAGAGAATTAGAGAGAAAAAGATTATGCTTTTAGTAATGCATAAAAGACAAGCATTCACTATGTGACCTCAAACACCGATGGCTAGTGGAACCTGACGGACAGAGATCACTGAAAGTCAAGTCACAGTGATGCCCAAGAAAGAACACCAATGAGCATTAGCGATGAGAAGAATCAAAAGCATACCGTATGGCCAATATCATAGTGTAAACCAACGGACAAACAAGCCCGAAGAACAGACAACCCCTATGGACAGATAACCCTGATGGAGAAGCCTGAGGATAGCTGGAGTGTTGACCGATGATATTAAAGAGTTAAAACACTAAAGATAAGTTGAGTTCAGAAACAAAAAAATATCTACCAAGTAGAGCTAAATATAGGCTTAACTGGTAGTTATCATTGTTTTCATCGATAAGATAAAGCCAGAGATGAGTAAAGGATTTAAAGTTGTTTTGTCTAGTTGGAAAGAATATCTGTGAGATAAAAGATGGATTTTACTTTAAATCAGATTGGCTAAGATTGTGGATCATGCCAAGATCAAGAAAATCAAGAACCTAACAATGGTGATATTATGTCTATAAAGATACAACTTAATTCATTATGAATTAAGGGGATTGAATGAAAAGAGGATGCTGAAGAAAAATTGATGAAGAGAAACTTCATACAGTCTTGATCAATCAAGGTGAGGAAAGAGATAAATATTTCTACGAACACCGAGAAATAGAGCATAGAATCACTAAGCAAAACAAAAGTGGAGAAAAGGTATTAAAAGGGATATATTGATCATATTAGTTTTACGAACTTACAATAGATCTAAAAATCTGCAAGTATAAGTTGTATATGTGAACATATCATACTATTTTAGTTTAACCATAGATTTGAAAATTATTTTAACTAAGAAGGATTTAAAAATCCTTTCTATATTGAGATACATCCCAAGGAATATCAAAAAGTTTGATCATGAAGATAGCATGAGATGCCAGATACCACTTGACAAACCAGAAGAGTTTGGACAAGGAAGGTAGCATAGAAATGCTCGATATCAAGTGACAAAATAATATTTTAAATCCTCTAACAAGTTCACACCTAGCATTGTGTTTTTAACCTTTAACAAGGTTGTCTCTTCACTGAGCTCACTTTCGAAGAGTGAAAATTTTGGGTTACCGATCCCAAGCGATTTTTCCCTTAATAGGGTTTCCACGTTAAAAATCCATGTGTCAATGTGTTTATGAGTCATTACTTTAGTTTTTTACATTACACATAACTAAACTGGATTGATTAGTATACTCTAAGTAATTTACTATTTTTGGTAAATTAATAGACTTTTATTCGGTAAACATACATAATAAGGTTTAACAAAGCATTTTGAGCAGTAGTAATTTGATAAGTATATTTGAAGGCATTCATCTTATAGGACTGAAGATAACTAGAGGCTTGATATTGTGGTACTAATTTTTTGGGTTGATTAATTTGAATGTTTTTGAGGCCACTGATTCACCCCCCCTCTCAGTTATTACTAACACATGCTTTATATTAATTCATCAAACTTCATACATATCGGGCTATAAGGCCTTCCTAGTTATGACCAATGACATTCAAATCTGTTACAGAACAATAATCAGACATGCGAGGTCACAAACCCTCGATCCAAAGCTACTATCTAACTACTACCCTAATCTAAGAACATAACACTACTTTTATACAAGAGGCTACCAAAAAGGTCAGCCCAAAAAGATCCTAAAGATCCAACCTAGGAGACATCAATGACCCAGATTTAGGTCCACACATTCGCCAATGGAAGATCCCAACATAACTATGCTATAGAAATTAAATGAAAACATCAGCCAGAAGATCCAACCAATAAAATCCACTTGGTGAGACAACTATCGAGAAGACAGGAACAAGCACCAAGACCGGTCAGTGAAACAGATCCAAAATCACTAACTGAGTTCGATCAGTGAATTTAAATCACAACCTTCAATTGAGCACTCTAAGAAGTTACCAATCAGTCTCCAATAAGCTACCGAGCTAAAAAAAACATATTTTTGGTTGATACAGGATTTCCAAGAACCCAAGATGCTCCTGCATCATCTCCGTAGTTAAGGGCACTTGAGATGGAGTAGTACTTGGATGGGTGACCTCTTAGGAAGTCCTGGTGCTTCACCTGTTAGAGTAAAAAGGTAGTTTCACTTATTAATTAAATCATTATTGATTTAATTATTAAGTCACATTTCACTTATTAATTAAATCATTATTTTTTTAATTATTAAGTCACATTTGTATCTCTAGTTCACTTAAGATAAACTTTAGGCATGCAATAATTAATTATTCATGCAATGTAGGTTTCTCTACCCTTCTTAGGGTTTTGATCTCCTTTATTAGGATTGATCACTTTGTAATTATCAATTCTTTTGTAATTCCCTCATTTCTCTCTCTAAATGAATATTTTTCATCTTTCAGATCTATGTGAGTTTTGTCTCCATTCTTTGCCTTTGTGATAGGTATTTTTTTGTAGGTGATCTTGGCTTATGAATTATTTAAATTCTAACATGGTATCAGAGCCTTGCTAGAGTAGATCGTTCTTAGGTTTTTCAAAGATTTTATGGAGTGTCGAGATTTTCAAATTTTTAGATCTGTTTGTGTGGATCTGTAGGGATTTTTTTATTTAGAGCACTTTGAGCACAATCAAATTTCAGAAATGTACTCAAAATGCCTAAAAACCCCTATTTCCATATAAGGCACATCATATTTGGGAAAAGTTTCCATTGGAGGCAAAAAAAATTGCACATGCCCATTTTCTGGGCACAGAAATTGAGGCAGAGGTGGAGGAAAACATTTTAAAAATATATATATATATATTTGTGGGATGCATGCCCCACAGGGTCCATGCGGGCCAAAGGACAGTGGGCCCCAAGGGTACCTGCAAGCTCCAAAGGTCACGGGCCCCATGGGAGTTGTGTTGGCCCCAAGGCTGCAGGCCCCATAGGAGTCACGCAGGCCCCAAGGCTGCAAACCCTAATGGAGTCATGCAGGCCCCAAGTCCCCGGGCCCATGGGAACCGCGTTGGCCCATTGCCATGGGCCCCAACACTTTTTTTAAAATAAAAAATATAAATTTTTTTTTATTTTTTTTTCTATAATTTAAAAGACATGCATTTTTTTATTATTGTTTTTTAAAAAAAAAAAAAAAAATTCTTTCTTCTACCAAATTTGGCTGAAATTTTGGTGGTAACATCAGTTTGGAGGAAATCGACAGTTTAGTGGGGCTCCGCTATAGTTAGTTGAGGTTTCTTCGGGTTCTTTCTGTTTTGACCTCCTGGTGGTATTTTGCTCGTATCTTGATCAAACGGAGGCATTTTTTGTGAAAAATGATATTGTCAGAAAGTTGGTTCCGAGCCTGACCTGATTATCTAGGTTTGTTTTTTAATTTTTTTTGTCATCTTCCAGAGTTTTTTGCCAGTCAAATTTAGGGTTTCATTTTTCACTCCGGTCGCCATATCTTGCTCCTTTGGACTCCATTTTTTGACGTCCGCATGGCATCGAAAAGCTGATTATGTTCTCCTTCTTCTTCTATGGGTCTCACACCTAGAATTTGCTCCAAGTATATTTTATTCCATTTTTTTCTTTTTGGTATTCTGGTGGATATGTTGGATGTTTTAGGTCCTAGGATCAATTCCTTTCTGGATATTCTATACATATTTTTCTATAGTATTTTTTGCAAACACACTGAGATAAAGTGTCATCATGCATGCTTGGCATCCCGCACATTTTGTGTTTAATTATACTCGTACTATATTATAAAGTGCCATGGGGGGTTGCTGAACCTTTGTTAAGTGAGTGTTCCTTCCACAACATTAGCCTCATGTGTGTCAGTGAATGATTTGATAATCCATAAAGGATCATAAGTTGTTATTAGTATATAAGAAGACAGTTTTGGTTGGTTGGTCATGATCACAAAGCGACAACACTCACCAAGCGCAGTGATCACTACAATGCTATGAGCACCAAGAAATATATCAACCAAGTAGTATATCAACTGAGCAGTATATTAGCCGAGCACTAGTCTACGAAGACATCACCAAGCACCAATCCACAAAGCCATCACCGAGCACCAGTCTACACCAAGAGAAAAACATTTCACCGAACAAGCGGATCTTAACTACACATCAGCTAAAGCACTTTAATATTTAAAATATTTTTTTTCTTAGCTGGATAACCATTTTTTGTGGATCAAGAAAATCATTAATTATGGATGTAATTAGTTAACAAATTATATTCATGCAAACTAGGAGATCAAGGTCAAGTTGTAAACATTTGATCTTAGGGTTTTTTAAGAAAAGCATGAAACCTAATTAGGTCAAATCTTTTGTATATCAATGTAATAATCAATCAAGAATGAGATGATTGTGATGAACCATAGCCGATTGAATATTTGAAGATGTTAAGTTGATCACCAAAATGCAAAAATATAATGCAAGACATTAAATATGTTAATGGATTGTGTTGTCATTGATGTCAACTTGATGTAATCTGATTGGTTATATACAAAGTGTCAAAGAATTTAGAGAATCAGAGAGATAAAGGTTATGCTTTTTTTAATGCATAAAAGATCAACATTCACTAAGTGACAACAAACACACATAGGTAGTGCACCCCGATGAACAGAGAAAACTGAAAGTAAAGTTATAGTGTTTCCCAAGAAAGAAACCCGACAAGCATTACCAACGAGAAGAATCACAAGCATTACTGATAAGCATAACTTCACAGTGATACCCAACAGATCATCAACCCCGATGGCAAACAACCCCGATAGAGATGCCCGAGGAGAACTGAAGTGTTGAACAAAGCTAACAAGGAATTAAACACTGAAATGAACTGAAGTTTAGAAACGATAAAATACTTAGCTGGCAAGAACTAAAGATAGAGCTAACTGGTTGTTAACATTTTTTTCATCAACAAGTTAAAGCCAGAGATAAGGGAAATATTTAAAGAAGTTTTATTATAGTTGGCAAGAAGATATCTACGAGATAAAACAGGAGTAAATTCTTTAAATCAAGATTGGATAGAATTGCAAATCACACCAAGAACAAGAAAGTCAAAGACTTAGAAATGGTGATATTATGTCTATTAAGAGACAATCTAATTCATTATGAATTAGGGGAGTGAATAGAGAAGAAGGATGTTGAAGAGAAACTAATGAAGAAAAACTTCATATAGTCCTGATCAATCAAGCTGAGGAAAGAGCTAAATATTTATGTGGACACCGAGCAATAGAGAAGCACAACATCACTGAGCAGAAAGATGTTGAGCAAAGGTATTGAAAATATACATTGATCAGAAAGGTATTATGAGCTTACAATAGATCTGAAAATCTAAAAGTTTATAGTTGTTTATGTGAATAGATCATTTATTGTTTCAATTTAACCATTGGATTAGAATGTCTCTTAATCAATCAGGACTTAACAATCATTTCTATATTGAGATACATCCCAAGGTGTATCAAAAAGTTTGATCATGAAGATAGCATGAGATGCCAAATACCATTTGAAAAACTAGGGTTTGGTTATAGAAGGTAGCATAGAGATGCCAGATATCAAGTGACAAACTATTCTATTTAAATCCTCTAACAAGGTCACACCTAACAGTGTGTTTGTAACCTTTAATAGGGTTGGCTCTTCACCGAGCTCACTTTAGAAGAGTGAAAATTTTGCATTACCGGTCCCAAGTGGGTTTTCCCTTAACAAGGTTTCCACGTTAAAATTCCACGTGTCAATGTGTTTATCAGTCATTACTTTAGTGTTTTTCATTACACATAACTAATTCTGGATTGATCGGTATACACTAAGCAATTTAGTATTTTTTGGTAAATGAAAGACTGCTAATCAGTAAATAGTAAGAATAAGGTTTAACAATAAACTCTGAGCAGTAGTTATTTGCTAAGATTGTTTGATGGCATTCATCTTGTAGGACTAAATATAACTAGAGGCTTAATATTGTGGTACTAAGTTTTTGGGTTGCATTATTGGAATATTTTTTAGGCCACTGATTCAACCCCCCCTCCCTCTTAGTTATTCTAACAATTGTTATCAGAGTTTGTGTTCTTATAAAGGGAGTTTAACAGCTCAAGCAAAAGATCACAAGATTAAAAAATGAGATGTGCCCAAGTTGAATAAAGACAACTTTGCATCATGGAAAAGCATAATAAGACTGCACATATCAGCTATTGGTAATGATGTTATTCAACACCTAGATACTGAATATGTGTTGCCTACAAGACCTCACACACTTGAGAAATTAAGAGAAAAGCATGAGCATAATTGCATGATGATAGAACTTGCTTCTAAACACTCTGATATTGAGTTTGAAGATGTCAAAACCTGCACCTCTACAAAGAAAAAGTGGGATAAATTGAAGCTAGTACATGGAGGAGATGCTAATGTACTAAGAGCCAATGGTGAAAGCCTAAGAGAGAGTTTTTGATGACCTAAGGATGAAAGAAGGAGAAAATATCACTCAGTATAGCTACAGAATCAAAGAGGTAGTCAATGCTATCCGAGGAGTTGCAAGTGTACTTGAAGAAGAGACAGTGGTAAGTAAAATCCTAAGAACCTTGCTGCCTATATATGCTATTAGAGTATCTTCTATACAAGAAATGAGAGTAGTTGCAAACAATACTATTACTCTAGATAGTCTGATTGGTAGACTGATTTCATTTGAGATGAATAACTTTGACAATAGTGTCTTACCATCTATAGAGTTTGCATTCAAATCTTCTTTAAAAATAAGTAAGTCAAGTCATAGACACACTATTAGAAATAATAGTGAAAGTGATATTGATGACCAAGGACTTGATGAGATTGAAGAACTAATGAAAAGAATATTGCAGAGAGGCAAAGGAAGATACAAAGGTAAATTACCACTTGTATGTTTTAATTGTAAAGAGGTTGGACACTTTGCTGCAAGATGTCCTAACAGAAGAAAATATGACATAAGTAATGATAGAAAATATGAAAAGAAGTTTGACCAAGGTGATAATAGAGATTACCAAAGCAACCAACAATTTGATAGAAGAGATACCTAAGACTACAAGGACATAGGAAAGAAAGCTTGTTACCTGGCTGAGAACAAAATTGATGATACTGACACCAAATATGATGAAGACATTAGGATGGTATTTGTAGCCATGAAGGATGATTCAGACAAAGAAGAAAGGTATGTAGAGACTGCACTCATATCTAAGGTTAGGAAGAATGATGTATGGATTACAGATAGTGGCTGCACTCACCACATGACCGGTGATAAAAAAATTTTTGATACATTTGAATACTATGATAGGGGATCAGTAAGAATGTGTAATGACACACCTTGTCCACTTGAAGGTAAAAGAGCCATAATGTTGAATAACCTAATAAAATGTGAAAATTCTTATTGGGTAAAAGGGATTAATTATAATCTATTGAGTGTTTCACAGCTGAATAACACAAGTCACCGAGTAGCATTTGAAAATAAGAAGGCAAATATCTTTAATGAATTAGGAAGGTTGATCGGAATTGGTGAACAGACAAAAGGTAACCTTTTCTATCTTGATGACATTAACACCACTTTTTTAATGGATAGAAATGAAGACATGTGGTTGTGGCATAAAATACTATGCCATGTGAATTTGACAACATGATAAAGATAAGCAATAAAAGAAGAGTAAGAGGCTTACTGAGCATGTCAAAGCCTGAGCATATCATGTGCAAGAAATGTCAAAAGGGTAAGATGACAAAGTCTAGTTTCAAGAGTAAAGCCCATACATCTAATGCTATTCTAGAATTAGTCCATACCAATTTATGTGGACCCATGAGGAAAAAGAGTTACTATGGTGATAAGTATTTCATTCTCTTTGTAGATGATTATTCTAGAATGATGACAGTTATGTTCTTAAAAGATAAATCAGAAGCATTCAAGATGTTTAAATTGTATAAGGCTATGGTAGAAAAACAAAGTGGTAAGGAATTAAAATGCTTAAGATCAAATAGAGGAGGGGAATTTATATCTAATGAATTCACTAACTATTGCAATGAGCATGGAATTAAAAGATAGGTTTATGCACCAAGAACACCATAGAAAAATGGAATTGCTAAAAGGAGAAATAGATCAATTGGTGATTGTGCAAGAACACTAATGATTGAGAAAAGAATCACTCAAAATTTTTGGAGGGAAGCTATTAGTATTGTTGTCTACACATTAAACAAAGTACAATTGAAGAAGGACACAAAGAAGACACCCTATGAGCTATGGTATGGTTACACACACAATGTAAGTTACTTCAGAATCTTTGGTAGTCAATGTTATATTTTGAAAGATGATAGAAATGGAAATCTTGACTCCAAAAGTGAAGAAGGTATCTTTCTAGCATATTCCACCAAAATCAAGGCTTATAAATGTCTTAACAAGTCCTCTAACAAGATCATTGAAAGTGAAAATATGTATCGCTCCCGAGCAATAGAACATTGCACTCGAGCATCAAGCTGCAATTACCAAAAATTAGGAAAATCCTCAAGATGATGTTCTGAGCGATGGAGATTAGAATGAAGGAAAAGATGATGATTAGAATGATGGAAAAAGAGCTGAACCAAAAATTTCAAGTATGGAAGAAGAAATCATCCACAGAATCAGATCATAGGAGACAAGAAGGCTGGAATGAGAACAAGAAGTAAGTCACTAAACATTAGATGTTTACTTTGTGATTTTGAGCCTAAATCTTTTAATACTGCACTTGAAAATGGAGAATGGGTCAGTGCTATGAATGAAGAAATAGAACAAATTAAGAAGAAAAATACATGGACACTAGTACCAAGACCAGATGAAAATAATGTCATCGGTACCAAATGGATATTCATAAACAAGATGAATGAGAACAGAGAAGTCACAAGAAATAAAGAAAGATTAGAATGCAAGGGGTATGCACAAGAAGGTATTGATTATGGTGAAACCTTTGCACCCATTTCTAGACTAGGAGTAAGAATCTTACTTGATTATAATACATTCAAAGGGTTCAAGGTATACCAGATGGATGTCAAATATGCATTCCTAAATGGAATACTAGAAGAAGAGGTATACATTGAACAACCAGAAGGGTTTGTTGATCTAGATAAGAGAAACATGGTATGTAGACTACATAAAGCCTTGTATGGATTGAAAGAAGAACCTAGAGAATGGTATGAAAGACTTCACTCCTATCTCATAAGTATTAAATTTGTAAGAACAAGTGAAAATAACAATATGTACTTAAAAGAAGATATCGATGGTAATATTCTGATTGCTGAAATATTTGTTGATGATATCATATTTGGGGAAAATAAAATATTATGTAAATCCTTTGCTAATGAAATGAGAGAAGAGTTTGAAATATCTATGTTTGGAGAGATAAAATTCTTTCTTGGTCTATAGATTCTTCAACAAGATGTAGGCATATATATCATTTAGTCTGAATACATCAAGGAAGTGCTGAAGATATTCAAGATGGAAGATTCCAAGCCATTTGGAACACCTATGGCAACCGGATATAAGCTGAAAAAATAAGATAAATAAAATGAGGTAAATCAGACCTTGTATAGATCAATGATTGGAAAAATAATGTATGTTGTTCATACCAGACCAGATATAGCACATGTAGTTTGAATAGTTGCAATATTCTCTTCTAATCCCAAAGAATCACATATGACTTCTGTCAAGAGAATTATGAGATATCTAAAGAACACCGATGAATATAGCTTACAGTATAAAAGAGATGGAAAATTTGAGCTTCAAGTCTATACAGATGTTGATTGGGATGGAAACATAGATGACCAAAAGAGCACAACTGGAGGAGCATTCTTAATGGGTAATAGAATTATCACATGGATCAGCAAGAAGCAAGGATGCATCTCACAGTCTACTGCAGAAGCAGAATATGTTGTTACTGCTACAAATTGCTCTAATATTGCATGGATCAAACAATTATTGGAAGGTATGAATATGAAGATTCTTGAACCAATGATTATCTACTATGATAATACCAGTGTAATTAATATCTCAAGAATCCATTCATGCATGCTAAGACTAAGCATATTGCTATCAAGTATCATTACTTAAAAGGACAAGTGCAAGAAAAATAAGTGATACTAGAATATGTTCAGTCCAAGGAACAATTAGCTGACATATTTACCAAACCATTACTGAAAGATAAATTTGAGTACGTGAGACAGAGACTAGGGGTCCAACCCTTGTCTATCGGTTAGTAAGCTGACTAGGAAGTTGCATCAGCCTACACACTATCAGAAGATCATTCATGTTGATGCAAGAAAGAAAAATGGACTGCAAAGATACATCTGTACAAAAACAAGGTACATACCTACACCAAACACTAGAGTCATTGTATTTCTTATGGATAGGGAAATTCAAGGAGTATATTATAAAAAGGATGGAAGAATTGTTTGGTATTATTGTCAAAGGGAGAGATTATATCATTATCCATTCATTATCCATGGAGAGAAGTTCCTAAGAATTCAAAGGGAGAGTTAATCATTATCCAAAGGGAGAGATTACATATGAAATATCCATCAAAGGGAGAGAAGTAACATGAGGGAGAGAATACATAAATAAAGGAGAGATTATTGTCAAAGGAAAAAGAGATGATCAAGGAGAGGAACAGTCAAGGCAGAGCACATATCAGAAAAAGAATCAGAAGCTGATACATCTATCCAGTAAAGGGATTGAAGATTGAAGAAGACACTCTGTAAGAAACAAATCTAAGCTATATGAGATTATCGAGAGCCAAAAATTTGTATTGGTTATAGAATAAAATATATGAGAGAGATTAATGAAATACAAACTTGATATATTTCATATTGTATTAGAAATAATATAGTGTGATAATGTAGTGTATTTCCATCAATGCCAAAGGGAGAGATTGATGAACCATAACTGATTGAATGTTTGAAGATGTTAAGTTGATCACTGAAATTAAGAAAGATAATGCAAGACATTAAATCAGTTAATGGATTTTGTTGTAATTGACGTCAACTTGATATAATCTTATTGGTTATATACAAAGTGTCAAAGAATTCATAGAAGTAGAGAGATAAAGATTATGCTTTTAGTAATGCATAAAAGATTAGTATTCACTAAGTGACAACAAACACCGACAGGTAGTGCACCCCGACGGATAGAGAAACCCAAAAGTAAAGTTATAGCGTTGCCCAAGCAAGAAACTTGACAAGAATTACTGACAAGAAGAATCACAAGTATTACCGATGAGAAGAACTTTACAGTCATGCCTGACGGACAGTCAACCTCGCCGAAGATGCCCAAGGAGAACTGAAGTGTTGAATGAAGCTAATAAGAAGTTAAACACCAAAAGGAATTAAAGTTCATAAATGACAAAATACTTAGCTGGAAAGAACTAAAGATAGAGCTAACTAGTTGTTAACATTGTTTTCATCAACAAGTTAAAGCCAAAGACAAGGGAAATATTTAAAGTGGTTTTATTAAAGTTGGCAAGAAGATATCTATGAGATAAAACATGAGTAAATGCTTTAAATCTAGATTGGATAGAATTGTGGATCACACCAAGAAAAATAAATTCAAAGACTTAGAAATGGTGATATCATGTCTATAAAGAGACAATCTAATTCATTATGAATTAGGGGAGTGGATAGAGAAGAAGAATGTTGAAGAGAAACTAATGAAAAACAACTTCATACAGTCCTGATCAATCAAGCTAAGGAAAAAGCTAAAGATTTCTGTGGATGCTGAGAAATAGAGAAGCACAACATCACCAAGAAGAAATAAGTGGAGCAAAGGTATTGAAAAGATACATTGATCATAAAGGTATTATGAGCTTACAATAGATCTGAAAATCTGCAAGTTTATAGTTGTTTATGTGAATAGATCATTTACTGTTTCAATTTAACCATTGGATCATAAAGTCTCTTAACCAAGCAGGACTTAACAATCCTTTCTATATTGAGATACATTCCAAGGAGTATCAAAAAGTTTGATCATAAACATAGCATGAGATGTCATATACCATTTGACAAACTAGGGTTTGGTCATAGAAGGTAGCATAGAGATGCCAGATATTAAGTGACAAACTATTCTATTTAAATCCTCTAACAAGGTCACACCTAACAGTGTGTTTGTAACCTTTAACAGGGTTGGCTCTTCATCGAGATCACTTCAGAAGAGTGAAAATTTTGGGTTACCGATCGCAAGTGGTTTTTCCCTTAACAAGGTTTCCATGTTAAAAATCCATGTGTCAATGTGTTTATGAGTCATTAATTTAGTGTTTTTCATTACACATAACTAATTCTGGATTGATTGGTATACACTAAGCAATTTACTATTTTTTGATAAATGAAAGACTGCTAATCGGTAAATAGAAAGAATAAGGTTTAATAGTGAACTCTGAGCAGTAGTTATTTGTTAAGATTGTTTGAAGGCATTCATCTTGTAGGACTGAAGATAACTAGAGGCTTAATATTGTGGTACTAAGTTTTTGGGTTGATTTATTAGAATATTTTTTAGGCCACTGATTCACCCCTCCCCCCCCACTCTCAGTTATTCTTACAGATTGTAGCCGCCAAGGATATCTATGGATCAGACATAGAGTTTCATGTACAAGGAATGATAAAGGAGAATTTAGTTTATAAAGAACTACATACAAGGCTACCAAGCATAACAGAGGTATTATCCATCACAATAAGGTGATATATATTTTGTGTACTTAATGGATCTATAATCAATAATTTGATATTGCAGCAATCAGGTCATATATTTTGTTACTTTCTAACAATTATAGAAAACAAGAAAATCCTTTCACAAGGTAGACTTAACAGTCTTTTTGTAAATCTCTTAACCTATTAGAATAACTGAGAGGGGGGGGTGAATCAGTGGCCGTAATAATATTCTAATAATATGAACCCAAATAAATTATTACCATAATTATAATCCTCTAGTCATCTTCAGTCCTACAAGATGAATGCCTTCAAATAAACTAAACAAATAACTACTACTTGGAGTTCACTGTTAAACCTTATTCTTACTGTTTACCGATTAGAAGTCTTTCCTTTACTGAAATGCAGTAAATAACTTAGTATATACTGATCAATCCTGATGAGTTATGTGTAATGCAAAACACTAAAGTAATGACTCATAAACACATTGACACATGGATTTTTAACGTGGAAACCCCATTAAGGGAAAAAAATCTTGGGACCGATAACCCAAAATTTTCACTCTTCTGAAGTGAGCTCGGTGAAGATCCAACCATGTTAAAGGTTACAAACACACTATTAGGTGTGACCTTGTTAGAGGATTTAAATAGAATATCTTGTCACTTGATATCGGGCATCTCTATGCTACCTTTTATGACCAAACCCAGTGTAGTTTGTCAAATGGTATCTGGCATCTCATGCTATCTTCATGATCAACCTTTTTGGTACTCCTTGGGATGTATCTCAATATAGAAATGATTGTTAAGTCCTACTTGGTTAAGAGACTTTCTAATCCAATGGTTAAACAGAAACAGTAAATGATCTGTTCATACATACAACTTAGGCTTGTAGATTTTTAGATCTATTGTATGCTCATAATACCTTTCTAATCAATGTATCTTTTTGATACCTTTGCTCCACTTATTTATTCTTGGTGATGTTGTGCTTCTTTTTTTCTCAGTGTCCACAAAAATCTTTAGCTCTTTCCTCAGCTTGATTGATTAGGACTGTATGAAGTTGTTCTTCACCAATTTCTCTCAAGCATCCTTCTTCTTTATTCACCCCTAATTCACAATGAATTATCTTGTCTCTTTATAGACATGATATCACCGTTTCTCATTTCTTGACTTTATTGTTCTTGGTGTGATCTGCAATTTTAGCCAATCTTGCTTTAAAGCTTTACTTCAGTTTTATCTCGTAGATTTCTCTTTGATAACTGGAATAAAACAACTTTAAATATTTCTATTATCTCTGGCTTTAACTTTTCAATGGAAACATTATTAACAAACATTTAACTCCTTCTTTAGCTCTTTCCAGCTAAGTCTTTTATTGTTTCTAAAATTTAGTTTCTTTCGGTGTTTTAACTCGTAGTTAGCTTCAGTCAACACTTTAGTTCTCCTTGGGCATCTCTGTCGGGGTTTTCTATCCATCGGGCATCACTATGAAGTTCTACTCATTGGTAATGATTTTAATTCTTCTTGTCGGTAATGCTTGTCAGGTTTCTTTCTCAGGCATCATTGTGACTTTCCTTTCGGGTTTCTCTATCCGTCGGGGTGTAATGCCCGTCGATGTTTGTAGTCACTTAGTGAATGCTGATATTTTATGCATTACTGAAAGCATAACCTTTATCATTCTGATTCTCTAAAGTCTTTGACACTTTGTATATAACCAATCAAATTATATCAATTTGACATCAATGATAATACAATCCATTAACTGATATAATGTCTTGCATTAACTTTCGGTAGCTTGGTGATCATCAACTTAACATCTTCAAACATTCAATCAGTTATAGTTCATCAATCTCTCCCTTTGGCATTGATGGAAACACACTACATTATCACACTATATCATTTCTAATACAATATGAAATATAATAGTTGTAGTTCATCAACCTACCAATCTTATTATTCTATAACCAATACAAATGTCTTGCTCTCAATAAGCTCATATAGCTTAGATTTGTTTCATGCATAGTGCCTTCTTCAATCTTCAATCCCTTCACTAGATAGATGTAGAAACTTCTAATTCTTTTCTAATGTTGTCCCTCCCTTCGACTGTTCCTCTCCTTGATCATCTCTTTTTCTTTTGATAGCAATAAGTCATCTTTCCCCTTTCGATATATTTCTCCCTTACAGGTTACATCTGATATCTTCTCTCCCTTGTGATAGTCATGATGGATATTTCATATGTAATCTCTCCCATTTGATATTCTATATATTCTCTCCCTTTGGATAATGATAATCTCTCCCTTCAAATCCTTAGGAACTTCTCAGGAACTTCTCTCCCTTTGACAACAATGCCAAAGTAAACTTTGATTATGCCAAAGTTATATCCTTTCACCTTTTTATAATATACTCCTTGAATTTCCCTATCCATCAACAATACAGTGACTCTGGTTTTCAGTGTAGATATCTACCTTTCTTTGTACTGATGTATCTATGTAGTCCATCTCTGTTCTTGCATCAACATGAATGATCTTTTGATTATGTGTGTGCTGAAGCAGCCTCCTATTCAGCTTACTAACCAAAAGACAAGGGTTGGACCCCTAGTCTGTTTCTTAGGTACTCAAATGTATCTTTAGGAAATGGCTTGGTGAATATGTCAGCTAATTGTTTCTTAGATTGAACATATTCTAGTATCACCTCTTTTGCTTGCACTTATTCTCTTAAGTAATGATACTTGATAGCAATATTCTTAGTCTTAGCATGCATGACTGGATTCTTGGAAATGTTAATTGCACTGGTATTATCACAATAGATAATCATTGGTTCAATAATTTTCATATTCATACCTTCCAATAACTATTTGATTCAGGCAATGTTAGAGTAGTTTACAGTAGCAGTCACATATTCTGCTTCTACAAGAGACTATGAGATGTATCCTTGCTTCTTGCTGATCCATGTGACAAGTCTGTCACCCATGAAGAATGCTCCTCCAGTTGTGCTCTTTTGATCATCTAAGTTTCCATCCCAATTAGCATTTGTATAGAATTGAAGCTCAAATTTTCCTTCTCTTTTATACCATAAGCCATAGTCCTCGGTGTTCTTTAGATATCTCAGAATTCTCTTGACAAAAGTCATGTGTGATTCTTTGGGATTAGCATAGAATCTTGCAACTATTCCAACTACATGTGCTATATCTGGTCTGGTATGAACAACATGCATTAGTTTTTCAATCATTTATCTATATAAGGTTTGATTTACCTCATTTGATTTGTCTTATTTTGTCAGCTTACATTCAGTTTCCATAGGTGTTCCAACTAGCTTGGAATCTTCCATTTTGAATATCTTCAGCACTTCCTTGATGTATTTGGACTGAGTGATATATATGCATGCATCTTATTGAAGAGTCTGTATACCAAGAAAGAATTTGATCTCCCTAAACATTGACATCTCAGATTCTTTTCTCATTTCATTAGCAAAGAATTTTTATAACATTTAATTTCCCCCAAATATGATATCATCAACAAATATTTCAGCAATCAAAATATTACCTTTGGTATCTTCTTTTACGTACAAATTTCTATTTTCACTTGTTCTTATAAATTCAATGCTTATGAGATAGGAGTGAAGTCTTTCATACCAAGCTCTAGGTGCTTTTTTCAATCCACACAAGACTTTGTGTAGTCTACATACCATGTTTCTCTTATCTCGATCAACAAACCCTTAAGGTTGTTTAATGTATACCTCTTCTTATAGTATTCCATTTAGGAATGCAAATTTGACATCCATCTGGTATACCTCAAATCCTTTGAATGCAACATAATAAAGTAATATTCTTACTCCTTCTATTCTAGCAACGGGTGCAAAGGTTTCACCATAATCAATACCTTCTTCTTGTGCATACCCCTTGCATACTAATCTTGCTTTATTCCTTGTAAGTTCTCCATTCTCATTCATCTTGTTTCTAAATATCCATTTTGTTCTGATGACAATCTTGTCATCTAGTCTCGGTACTAGTTTCCATGTGCTATTCTTCTCAATTTGTTCTATCTCTTCATTCATAGCAGTGACCCATTCTTCATTTTCAAGTGCAGTATTAACAGATTTAGGCTCAAAATCACAAAGTAAACATCTAGTATTTAGTGAATTACTTCTTGTTCTCATTTTAGCCTTCTTGTCTCCTATGATTTGATTCTATGGATGATGTCTTTTTCCATACTTGGAAAGTTTCAGTTCAGCTCTTTGTCCATCATTCTGATCATCTTCTTGACCTTCATTGTGATCTCCATCGCTCAAAAAATCATCTTGAGGATTTTCCTAATTTTTGGTAATTATAGCCTGATGCTTGGGTGCAATGTTCTATTCCTCAAGAGTGATATACTATTTCTCGGGTAGAGTGTCAGTTTCTTCAGTGTAAACAAACCTTTTGTAGTCTTCTGGTTCTCTTTTTCTTTCCTCATCATTTTATCTGCATATTCATCTATTCTAATATTTACACTTTCAATGATCTTGTTAGAGGACTTGTCAAGTCATTTATAAGCCTTTCTCTTGGTGGAATACCCTAGAAAGATACCTTCATCACTTTTGGAGTCAAGATTTCTATTTCTATCATCTTTTAAAATATAATATTGACTACCAAAGATTCTGAAGTAACTTATATTAGGTGTGTAGCCATACCAAAGCTCATAGGGTGTCTTTTTGGTGTCTTTCTTCAATTGTACTCTATTTAATGTGTAGACAACAGTACTGACTGTAACCACCTTAATTTGGTCTGTTGCAACTATGGACCCTATTTTCCCTAAATGTGATCATACCCTTGATTTATGTCCAAACAACCCTATTACTGCTTGGCATAATTCTTTAAATCAGTTTAATATCCTAGGTGATTTTTATCAATAATTTATATTAACTATTATAGCCATACAATTCAAATCAATTTTGACCAATCAAATCAAATCAAAATCGAACATGGCTATAGTATTTAATTATAAAGGAATTAAAATAAATCCCTAAATCAAATACCCACTTGCAATTAACCCATTCCCCTAGCCTATTTAATTTAATTAAAATGGCTATAGTTCTCTAATTATTAAAAA
>MU228269.1:1555973-1579004 GCA_018584345.1 Thuja plicata
CCAAAGCATGTCTTAAATGCCAAACACATGGAAATCTCATCCATGCTCCTGCCAGAGAACTCATACCTTTTATAACACATTGGCCATTTCAGCAATGGGCCTTTGACTTGGTTGGACAGATATATCCCAACTATTCAAATGGACACAAGTTCATCATTACCGCCACTGAGTATGTCACAAAGTGGGTCGAAGCTGTGCCGCTAATCAAAGCCACTGGCAAACAGGTGGCTATGTTCATTCTGAACTACATTATTTTTAGATATGTGGGATACCCTCTTCAATTGTGACAGACAATGGGGGCCAATTTAAAAACCAAGAAATTGATGACCTCTATGAAAAGTTCCACATTACTCAACATTTCTCTTTGGTCTATTATCCTCAAGGTAATGGATAGGTTGAGGCGTCAAACAAAAATATTCTCAAAATCCTACACAGAACTGTGAGCAAGTCTGGCAGAGACTGGCATTTACAAATAAATCTGGCACTATGGGCCTATAGAAAAAGCATCAGAACACCGACTAGAGCCATGCCATTTTCTCTAGTTTATGGCACTGAAGCAGTACTACCTATTGAGGTTGAAATCCCATCTTTACGAATCTCTCTACAAGGACTAGTTACTGATGAACAGTACCGCATTGATCAGATAAATTCTCTGGACCTACTGGATGAGTGCAGACAACAAGCATTCGATCACCTCAAAGTATACCAAGAAAGAATGTCCAAAGGTTACAACAAGAAGGTTAAACCACGCAAGTTTGAAGTGGGGGACCTTGTCCTGAAACAAAATCCTAAGAACCAGCCTAACAGAGAGTAGAAAGGAAATTTTGAACCTAACTGGCTAGGGCCTTATGTTATCACTGCTACTTTTGGGACTGGAGCTTATCAGTTAGCTACACCTAAGGGAGATGTTCTTCTCAATCCTATCAACACTCTACATTTGAAGCGGTTCTATGCTTAAATGTTTGGCTAGCAAAGCCTGTACAGCAAAAAGTTCTTGCAAAACACCAAAAACATTCAGAAAATTGATCCTGAAGAAATCCAAAAATAGTGGAAAAGGTCCTTCAAAATGGGTATCCTTGGTGAAAACCTGGTAAATAGGTGCCTTGATACTACAAAAACATTCAAAAAAGTAAAAATAGCAAAAATATTGAAAAAGAGAAAAAGTGCCTTGATGAGCACCTGGTAAACCAGGCATCTTGGTAGTAAAAAGAAAGCAAAAGATCTTGCCAAGTGGTGAAAACCTGACAATCAGGCGTCACTTGTGTTCTGCACTCCATCTATCAATGCACTACTGATACTAGGCCTTCATAATTTTTCCTATACTCATACACTGACTTCATTTTCCTACATGACTATCTTATCCTCGCTTGGGATTTTTCTATCTTTACGTCTTAGGAATAAGTCATTCGGCACTAGGGGCATCTTTGTTGGCATAGTCAGTTGTGGTTGCTAGGTCAATCTAGGATAGTTTGTCTCACAAAAATGATGTTTCTCAATACATTCTGTTATGCCCTGCATCCCCATCCCTACATTTTGTGTGCAAAATGTTGGGTCCCCCTCTTCTTTTTCTTTTGTTTTGTTTTTACTTGCGGCTTTGCCTTGTCTTTCTTTCCCTTTTGTTTTCTTTCTCTGGGGTTTTCTTCCCTAGTGTGGTGTTTTTTAGTTTGGTTTTTACCTCCTGGACTCCGGTCCTGGAGGTTGTCCTTCGTTGGGAACTGGATTCCAGACTCTGGGATTCTTTGCCATGATGGTCTTAAGGATATCATCGCGGAGAATCCCTGGGCCCAGAGTCCGGAGGTTTACTTGTCCAGAGATTGCCAGAAGGAGGAGGATTACCTTTTTACCATGGGTATAAATAGAAATTATCTATCACTTTCACATTTACCGCGATTAAAACTTCCAAGCACTTAGAGCGATTCCAAAGCGATTTGCAGAGAATTAGTGATAACCGACGCTTAAACACTTCTAGTCACTTTCAGGAAATTGCGAGTGCTTCGTGGTGGTGATTCTGACCGTTCGAAAACTTGAGCTATTGCAGAGCTCCTGTGGTAACTCTTCCCTTTCCTCCGCCTTCTGCATTCTCAGGTTGGTGTTTCCGTTTTCCGCTCTCTAGTTTTCTTCCATTTCGTTTGGTTTCATTTGTCTTGTTTGTTTTGTTCTGTTGTTTGGTCTATTTGCTCTATTTCTGGTTTTGCTGCCCGTTGGTGGGTCGGTTTTGCCAGAAAGTTGTCCACCCTTTGTGCAGAAGTGGTTCATTTGTAAAATGTGTAGATAACTGTGTATATGTTCTATCTTGTCTATTTTTCCCACGGACGTTGTTCCGTATTGTATATTTTGTGTGAATATGTGCATATATTTATGTGTAGTCTCTGTATATCCCTCTGTGTCTTTGTATATATCCCTCAGCTCCATGTATATCCTTCTGAGTGGCTTGACAAGCTGGTTGAGTCACCTGCATTTCTGGTTTTCTGCCCACGAACTCGCTTCAGGGCAGAAAACCACCTGTTTGAAACTCAGCTCTCGGCCGGTTTCAAACAGGTAGTTTTCTCTCTCCTCCATGAAGTCTGTCAGAACCTCATTTATGTCCCATGTGCAAATCAATTCTAGCCAAGTGGCTTTCCCTTTTCACGCATTCGGACAGTTGGCTCCGCTGTCATCGCCATAACTCCCATTTAATACCTACGCACGTGGCACCCACGTGGGCTTGATGACTTGCCTTTTTACATGTCCTCACTAACGGTCATTTCTCCGGGCTCTGGGTCTCCCACCACCATCCATCTTGTGTCCTTACCAAGTGTGATAAAAACCCCAAACCTGGATGTTCAATAAGATCTTAAGTTTGTACGATATGTTTTGATTTTCGGTTATTCTTGAATGAAACTAACTTTTCAGGAAAGAAAACATCACGGTGGTAAGATCTCGGGACCCCGGAATGATTATTTTGATAAATGTGTTCTGACAGTCACTTTGCCTTGCAAGTTCCCGAAGTTCATCTTTCAAACATGTCTGAAGCATCCGCATCTTCTCCACCCGGAAGTCCAGAGTTGCCTTCCGCAGTAGAAACCAAGGCAGCAGTAAAATCTAAGATGGAGAAGGCCCTGGAAAAGCTGCCCCTAACCATGAAATTTGTACAGGACAATGTCATCGTGGGCTCCAAGATTGAGTCTAAGGTTAAGCTGATAACCGACACCAGCGTCAGAACATGGTCGAAGATGCAGGCCTTGGTGAAAATAATGTACATCTACCGACAGGCTGGAGATCAATTAGCAATCAACGTTGGGAACTCCGAAATCCTCTGGGCAGCTTGCTTCACGTGCTCCGTGCAATCTCTAGAGCTTATCCAAACACTGGCTACCAACTACAACTCTTCTATCTGGGCTATTATGCTCATGGCCACAGAGCCCACAGGATACCCCACTCCACTGGTGTCCCTCGACCCAGTCACATTCTGGGCGAGCTTAGGAATCCCATAATTTGATAGGGCCACGGTGGTTACAAAGACTGATGCCTTGACCCAGTTCACACAACTGGAGGACGCTGCCCGGGTATACATGAATACCCATTGGCTCAAGGCCCTGAAGAGGGACCCAAAGAGAATGAAGATAGAGATTCCCCACTCTAAATTCAAGGAGAGCATCCAGATGGGGATGATAGCATTAGCCCGGGTCTTTGGGCAGCCCTTCGCCCAAGAGTTTTCCAAATGGATGTACTATTTCCTCCTCGACATCTCCACCAAGGGAGAATAATTTGACTGGGCCACAATAATCTCCAACCATGTCGACTCCCAGTTCCAGCAGTTGAATAGGAAGAAGTTCTATATGTCTTCTTATGTTTTCTGGGCCCTAGCATAGTAGAGGCCCCATTCCCACGACCTACATACTAACGGCGTGCTTGGGATTGGCCCGGGAAAAAAAGAACCGTGGGACCATTTTGCACAGGTTCAATGGGAGGCCAGCTTCTCCAGTTTCTGTCGGGTAAATGACGCGTTCATTTACTACCATCTGCTTACACCCACCCGGGACACTGGATACCGCCTGTCTACTGAGGCGATGAAGTTGGTCCGTAGTTATGGACATTACTACATTCAATTTAAACAACACACATACATTAGGGTCATCGGCTTCTCCAAAAAACCCTACTTGTTGCCCAAGCACTGTGGGGACAAGATCGTGTTGTTGGAGTATTGCAAACAAATGATGGAGGTGCATGCCTTCTTTGCCCTCAAGAAGATACCCAACATCCCATTCCTGATCACATGTGGGAATTACACCTGCAGTCTGGCCACCGCAAAGGAGGCAGACAATGAACTAAAAAGTTACAACCTACAAGAATTTTATCTGGCGTGAAAAAACTTTGATCCGCATGGTAGGATTGCAACGGCACTGCCCTAGGCTTCAGAGCCCCATCATATACACATGGAGGACTTCTAGGTAGATTGCCAAGATGATGTGGAGGTGCGGAGTAGGCACTATGTTAGAATGACAGCCGGCATGATGTAGAAACTGAAGCTCTAGAAATTCTCAGTGGACTTCTCAGATGCCACCCCCACTGTTGATCCCTAGTACAAGGCAAAGGGGATCGATAAAAAGGCCCTTCCACCAGTGAACTGGGCCACCCAGGAAGGGCCCACAATTGAAGAATTCACTTGAGAGGTGGTCAAGAGAAGCCACACCTATTTTAAGAATGTGTGCCCTGGGAGTACCCGCCAAGCAGCCCAACCGGCGCTGAAGTTAACTCCGCAGCCAGTACCAAAATTAAACCTGGGGGCCGGGACTTCTTTGCAGGGAGAAGATAAGGGAAAAAGAATAGACATGACCCCTTTTGCACAAGAATTCCCCATCACAGAACAAATAAAATAATCGGTGGCAACCTCCCAACAAATGAGGGAGCAATTAATAACATGGCTGGCTACTCCACCACTCATGGCCGGACCACTTCGTCCCCCCTCCTCCCCATCATTAGCAGCTTTGATGGTAAAGGCGACGGGGGTGGATCCCCTGGAAGCGGTGGCAATAAGAGATGCGGGACCACCTTTGGTCACCCAGAGAAAGAAGAAGCTCAACAAAAAGCCCAAGGCAGAGCCGGAGCTAGAGGCATCCCGACCCCAAGAAGTAGAGATCCTTTCCTCCAGTTCCCCGGAACCGGAGAAGGAAAAAGAGCCTGCAGAGGTCCCAACCAGTCCCCCTCCGCAAGAAGAATTTGATGTATTTGCAGCCAACGAGTTCGGAAATTTGCAAGGGGACAATACACAAACGGAGACAGAGGTCCCAGGGATAGAACAAGAGGCTGCAGGGCAAGAAGATATTGAACAGGAACCTGCACAGGGACAAGAATAGCAGGTGGAAGAGGAAGAGTTAGAGCTAGAGATTGCCTCCGAGGCTCAAGCGATGCAAGGTCCAGGAGTGGACCAACAAAAACAAGGTGAACAAATGGCATTCGCTGGGAGAACCGGACCTTCTGGAATAACCGTAACCCCAGCCACCATGTTCCAAGGGCCACTCCTAGGAGCAACTTTTGGGCAAGTAATCACAGCGGCCCAAACTCTAAATCTCAGCCCAACACCTCCCCTACTGTCGAAAGAGGTGCCAACAGAGGAAGAGGCCCCGGCAGAAGAAGAACAACAAGAGGAACAACAAGAAGAAGAGCAGCTCAAAGAAGAAATCCCCAAGGAAGCCTACCAGAGTCCAGACCCAGTGATAGACATACAGGACAAGGCTGAGGAGATGGAGGTTGAAGAGAATATCACTGCAGAAGAAGTTGAGGTAGGGAGAGGAATAGATGAGGTTCATGCCACTGAAGAGCAACAGCAACAGGACACTGGGGAAGAATCAAGAGAACAAATTCTGGTAGGAAGGCCACCCCTACCACCTCAATGGCTAATAGAGAGCAGGAAGAGAAAATCTCAGTCTGCTCCTGTGTTTCCTCTCTCCCTGGATGAAATGATGACCCAAGTCCAGGCCCTGCCGAAGGCCAAGAAAGCTCGGATAGTTCATACCCTCCAAATTGGGCCAGGCGGAGAAATAGTTGCCATTGTGGCAAAACCTCCCCCAGACGCCGATGAAGCAACCGCGAGCCCCGGAGACTATAATGTTGCAGACGTATCACTAGGGAAATGGGGAAAGCAAGGTGAGGTAGATTTGCTAAAGGCGGCAGCAAGGGCAATGTAAGCCCGATATGAGAAAGAGGCCCAGAGGCTCAAAGCTAAAAAGGAAAAGAATGCAAACCTTATGGGGTTGCTCACTGAGCTGGCTCGACCCATCAACGCCGCTCCTCCGGAGGCCTCCGCCTTAGAAGATCTACCGCAAAGTGACATAGACTCCCTATGAGTGATGAAAAAGAAAGCCCAAGCAGTGGACAAGTAGGTCGCCCTACAGATAGGAAACACCCAGCATTTCCTGGTGTCCACCCTCCCAGATTTATACACGGCTCGGTAGGTTATTCATTAGGCGGAAATGCTTATTGAGCTATGGGAGGGTGACGCCGAGAATTACCAAGCATGGAAGGTGGAGCTCGAAGAGCTCCTTACCTTGGTAGAGGATATGATTTCTGAGTCTGGAATTCTTGGTGATGAATCATTTGATTTTGTGAGAACCCAGCACTCCAGACTTGACCTCACATTGGAGGTAACCAAGCAACTGGTAGGGTCCTTGCAAGATAAGGTAAATGCTGTAAAATATTCTTCCAATTTATATAAGTCTTTTGTAATAAATACTTCCGGGGTTGATCCCCTTAGCAAAGATACATGTACCCCCAAAGATTCAGCTTTGGGGAGTTTTGATGAAATAATGAAGTCCCGGTATCAATCTCCAGAGGGGATAGATGGGGCCTAGATGGCGAAGTTAACCCGCATGATACTTAGTGGTCATGACGCGACAAGAATGGCAGATGAATTTAAAGAAAATGTTTCGGACTTGGGGGAACAAGTTGAAGTGGCCAAGCATAGAAGAGCCAGTCTAAAAGATATAGATGAAGATGGCATTTCTCGCCTCCTTCAGGCTTTCAACGATAATAAGAAACCTTGAGCTTTCTCTAGAGGCTGGGGAAAACTCACATTGAGTATTCTTTATTCTTTTGGGGATGTAAGTTCCCAGATCTCGGAGTCCCAGATCCAAAATTTTGTATTCTTTGAAAGTGATCCATGTTCCGGTCCCCGAGGCTGACTGGTCACTTTCAGAAGCGGTTAATAAAGGCTGTCAGAAGGTGGTTGGCTACATCAAGGGACGTCAACTCGGCAGTTGGTTTTCTGACAGGATGGTCTTCTCAAGGTGCTGCTCAGAGGTACACCTGGCACATTGGAGATAGGGCACCATGTTTCCCATTTATGAGGCATGTAGATTTGATCCTCAGGGGACCTACTTTCTTCTTTCTCCTTTCTGGCTCTCTTCTCAAGGCCGATTCTTTCGCTGTATATCCTTGTCTTATTCTTCTGACATGACAAACCTATTCTATCTCCAGGTCTTTTGTAGGGTGGCGCAGGTAGTACCGGCCCTTGGATATCATATTTTATTGAAACATGATGAAAATAGGGTTAGGGTTAGAAGAGAGCTGTATAGATAGCCGAACCGGCCCATTTCCAAGGGTCGGCGAAATTGATGATTTTTTTGTCCATAGTAATAGCAAAGTGATTTCTCATTTTAGTTGCAGAGCTCAATGCTCCATTGTTATGTTCTCAATAGTTAGATGCTCCCCTGGAGCCACCATTGTATCATGCACCAGTGTTTGCTGGAAGGAACATTAATAAAGAAGGAAGAATTCTTGGCAATGATGTTGTTGGCATTCCTGCTTCTGAGTTAATGGTATTTCATGTTTTATGTCCTTTATGTCTTTTACTTTGATATGTTAAAGTAGATTAATGACCTCCTATTCCTTGCTACTGATGAAGTTCTAACTGATGGTTATGTATTTCTTTGGTATTTAGTGTAGTCTATCATAGTATTATTGATGTTTTGGACGTTTGAACATGACTATAGTTAGATGGAATGTTTCTAACCTTGTAGGCTCTCTTTTTTGTTTTATTTTCTAAGTGTAGAATTCTAGGGGAAACCTTACTTTATTGAATCTCTAGAGGAAATGAGTTGAAGAAACCAGCTATCCCCCTCAAAAATAGTCATCTCTCCCAACCGAGACCTACGCCATCGTGACCCGAAACCCAGGTGCTTAAAGGCCTAGGGAACATAATCTCCCCAAACAACCTTTGCAGGCGGAGTTGGCCGGTATCCCCGGAACCCGCTGACAACTTATGCCTGTTGGCGGACCCGGTCAGCAAAACCCCGTCAACAGAAACTGGCGCTAGAAGGAGGGCATGAGCTCATCCCTCTCCCAAGATTCTGATTTTACACCTCCCAAGGGTTCCCCAAGTTATATTTTTAAGAGGCAAGCCTTCAGCGGGATTGGATCTTTCTCCCTAGTGAAATTTGAAAGAGTCCTTAGGTCTGTCCCAAATCCTGAAAGGTTTGTCAAACTCGAGCCTCTTGCTCGAAAGAAACGGACCTCAAAAATCATACTAGCCACTATTATCTGGGGATCTACCATACCTCTGAATACCCAAACTTCTCAGATAATCCTGGGAACTAGTGCCCAAACTACCCAACATATAGTTCCCCCAATGGCTGCGTATTTCAGAAACACCGGGTCCCCAATGGGAACTTTTTCGGGCGCAATCAACGACTTACCCTCTCACCCGGAGAAGATCTGCCCACAATATGAGCACTTAGGCTCACAGACTGTGGAAGAACACTTACAGGCATACAAAGATGCCATGAATCGACACCAGATCCAACATGAAGATGTTGTGACTCAGATGTTTCCCTTGTCTTTGGGGCAAGGTGAATTGAATTGGTACCTTAACCTTCCTGCCAACTCCATAAATAGTTGGTAGGACATGGAGGATGCCTTCCTAGCTACCTTTAGCATGCATGTGGACCTAGCCTAGTCCCATAGCCAGTTCATCTCCATTAGGAAGGAACCCAATGAACCTCTTGCAGCATTCAACCATAGGTTCCAATGTGCCCTAAAGTGGTGCACAGGCCCCTTCATTCCATCCCCAGAAGTAACCATACAGACCTATCTTAACGTGATGGACCCTTTCGTTGCCACTCTCCTTTGGAGAACAACCACCACGGGCGACCGGGACACCTTGGAAAAAGTCTACAACCTAGCACTAGAGCTGTCCTGTGGTCTCAACAAATCCGTGAGTGGGATTGGGCAGAGCACGCCCTTCAACATGATCCCCGATGGAACTGCATATGTTGGGGGCTACAACCCCAATCTGGCAATGGGTGCCCCGACGATGGTGATGAATCCTCCACCACCCCTGATAGACCAGTAGGCCCAGTATGTTTACCCAATGCAGACCCAGACAGTACCAGGTCTAGAATTCTTCCCTTGGAATCAGTCGCAGCAGGCACAAAAATCTCAGACACAATCATCCAGAGTGCCCTTCTTTTAGTCGTCCATGACTCCAGCTAATACTGCTGCCTTCCCAGGAAGCCAACAACAACAACAACCATCAAATTGTGACGTTAACACTCAGTTGACCGTAGAGGTCAAATCCCTCTGATGAATGTTGTCCACCTTGACTGTGGACATGGGCCAACTGAAGGTGGGGTCCTACGCACCCCAGAATTCAAATTCCCAGAGGGGAAATATTTTCTTCGGCCAACGAAGCAACAACACCGGAGGAAGAAACTTCAATAACAGGTCTAGGCTCAATCAACAACAATGGAATAATAACATGAACACCGAAGGCCTGCCTTTGAACCAAAATGCCAACCAAAATGGTGCTGGACCATCACATTTCACACCAGTTGCAGACTTCCAGCCCATGACTAATTGGTGTAAACTACATGACACAGGTTCACACAACGAGGTGAATTGTGCCACTTTGGAAAAGGTCATCATGATCTCCCAGCTAGACAGGTAGCAGTCGCATGACACTCCCCCTCCAGAACCTCCTGTCCAAGAGCCAACCCACAGTGCCTTCACCTGTGATACCATCTTCTTCGGGACTTCTGGGGAAGATGAAGAAGAATCCGAATTACAGGGATTCTTTGATGAATCTATCCCACCCTTCGAGGCCAATGCCTTTACTTACCTGCGGGCTCCATACAATACTTGGAGTCAGGTTGGTAAAGGACCAGCTTACATGCACACACCTCCTATCAAAGACACTCCTCCTCCCTGGAATAATACGACTGACTGACCCACTCCTCCAAAGGGTCCTAGCTCTAACCAAGCAAAAGACCTGGCTGAGAGAGATCACTAGTTCCCAGGAGGAAGAGTCGACATTACGAAGGCATTAGAGTAGACCACCACCTCCATGACCTTGATGGAGGTTTTACTGAACTGTCCCGAGCAGAAGAAGTCTCTTCTGAAACTCTTAGGGAACCCGAAAGCCGTCAGCCACCCACCCAAGACTGTCTCATTCGAAGATGCTAACGTGGCCGTCTTCTGGGGGAACAATGAGGATCCTCCCTTCTTACTAGGCCTGAATATCCACGGCAAAAATATACACAACTTCTTAGTAGACTCTGGAGCTTCGGGTAACATCATGCCCTTGTCCATTTGTCAGAAGCTCGGATTCCACCCCACCCCATCTAATGGTGCAATGATCCAACTGGATAAGACTGCTGTAAAAATGGTGGGGGAATTGAAGAACGTCTAGATACAACTTATCCAGGGACCCAGGATAGCCAGCATCATTGACATCCAAGTGGTCGACATCCCAAAGACTTATGGGATGTTATTAAGCTGGAATTGGTTTAAGTCCCTGAATGGATACTTTTCGACCGACTTCATCCACTTATGGCTTTCATGGGAGGGAGAATCAAATAAAATCCAGGTTGAAAGTGAACCTCAGATGAAACAGGACCTTACCAAGGTTGGGAGGGTCAATGAGGTCCTTTTCTCTGAGATTTCTCTAGGGGTGTACCAACCCTTTGAAATCTTAACATTCGATTTCACCCCCGAAGAGGATCCCGCCGTGCCGCAAAGAGCCCAAGACCTAGAAGAAAATATGAGAGTTGAGATTGACTCTCAAGGTGCCACAACAACCCTAGCTACACTCCTGTCTAGCACTTAGTGCCGAGTACATTACCAGAAACATTTAGAACTTGAGTGTGGGCCATGTCTCTCGATCGCTAACTGGTACATTGATACCTTCTAGAATAAACAACTTGTAACTGATTCCCTGGGACCCAGTACTCCTACGGGATGCGCTCCTTTGGTGCCATCTCCCCGAGAATCCCAAATCCAAACATCTCCGGAGGTAAACTCTTCTTTCATGCCGGTAGTCCAGAAAGGAATCCCTAAGTCTCCTAGCAATAATCCAAAGAAGACTACTCTGCCTCAGCCCTAGATTACGAACAATGACTTATGGACCCTTAAGTTTGATGGGTCCCGATCCAAACAAGGCTGTGGGGCTGGGGTATAATTAATCAACCTACAAGGGAAGTCCTTCCTCGTGTCCTACAGACTATAATTTAACTGTAAGAACAATGTCATAGAGTATGATGCTTTGGTCCTTGGACTCTTATTTGCGCTAAGGAAAGGTGTCACCCGCCTCTTGGCTCTGGGTGATTTAGAGTTGATTGTTAAACAAGTCTGGAGTCAATACACAAGTCACGACAAAAGGCTGACAGCATACCGCAACCGGGCTTGGAGCCTTATTGAAAATTTTGATGATTTTGGCATTGACCTCATTCCCCAGCGACGAAACTACATCCCGAATGCCCTCGCCATTTCTGCCAACACACTTGATCCAATGGCCGACTTAAAACTCTAGATATTTTCAGTTGAGATGGTCCCTTCCCTGTCCATTCCAGATAATGTCACCCACTTTCAGGTTTTTGATGACGATCAACATATCCTGGCCTTCATGGCAAATGTTGGTGTCTTTGAGAACCAGATAGTGGAAGAATGAGACCATGACGATACTGGGTAGGGTGATGAAGATGATGGGATCATGGACTTACCTACTAACACCATCCCAAAGGGGATGGTTGCACTAGAACGAATCTTTGACTCGAACCCTCAGGCCCGTGAGAAGGTGTCATCCTCCTCTGAGGGAGGAAAGTTTGAAAAGGTTAACATCGGCCAGCCCGGTGAAGAAAAGATCATTCACATTGGTACCTCTTTCTCCCCTGAGGAAAAGGAGAAGATTCTCATGGTTCTCCGAGAATACATCGACGTAATTGCTTGGGGTTATGAAGAATTAAAAACGTATGATACATCCATCATGACCCATACTATTCCAATGAAACCTGATGCTAAGCCCTTCTGGAAAAAGCAAAGGCCGGTCAACCCCTTGATAGAGCCTCTGATTCATCAGGAGGTAGAAAAACTGCTGTTAGCCTAGATAATCTTCCCAATCCAGCATACTACGTGGGTTGCCAACGTGGTCCCTATAAGGAAAAAGAACAGTGAGATCTGCCTTTGCGTGGATTTCTGAAACTTAAACAAGGCATCTAGGAAAGACAATCACCCTCTCCCTTCATTGGACGAGGTGGTGCAAATAGTAAATGGATCTCAGATGATGTCGTTCCTAGATGGATATTCGGGATACAACCAGGTCATGGTCAAGTATGAAGACAGAGAGAAAATAGCGTTTACCACCAAGTGGGGAACGTTTGCATATAGGAGAATGCCCTTTGGTTTGATCAATGTAGGGGCTACATTTTAGAAGGCCATGGACATTGTATTCAAGGGCCTTGTGAATCAGTGCATAATCATCTACATGGATGATTTGACCATCTTTTCCTGGGACAGGCGTGATCATTCTGCCCATCTCGCTCAGATCTGTGAGAGATGTCGCCGGTATGGAATATCCCTCAACCCCAAGAAGTGCATATTCAGGGTCACCAAGGGGAAGTTTCTCGGGCATATCGTCTCTGAGAAGGGTATATCCATAGACCCTGATAGAGTTGAAGCATTGCTAAACTTACAAATTCCTGGCAGCAAGAAAGAGATGCGATCCTTTTTCTGGAAGATCAACTTCATCCGGTGGTTCATGATGGGACTCATAGAAATAGTCAAACTGCTCAACGAGATGATGAAGAAGGATACCAAGATTGAGTGGAGTCCTAAAGCAAAGCGGGCATTCACCCAATCAAATAGACAATAACGAAAGCACCTGTCTTGGCTAGTCTGGACTATTCCCTTCCGTTTTACATTTACTCGTTTGCTTCACCGCATTCTGTCGTGGCAATGTTGACCCAAAAGGTTGAAGGGGAAGAACAACCAATAGCTTTCATGAGCTCCCCCTTCAAGAACGCTGAAGCCTGATATTCATCGCTAGAAAAGCAGGCCTTTTCTCTAGTTCGCACCGTGAAGAAAATCCAACATTATATTCTCTGGAGCAAGGTACATGCTATTATTTTGGACCAAGCCGTCAAGTCTCTGCTGATGCAGAGTGAATTGGGTGAGAGACAGGGGAAATGGATGGCCATCCTCCAGGAGTATGACTTAGAAATGCAGCCCATGAAGATAGTCTAGGGCAAGGGACTAAGTCAAGCGATGGCAAAGGAGACTCCTCGCATAGAATGTCAAACTTACACAGTAGAGTCTATCACCCAAGACCCGTGGTATACCAATTTGGTATACTTGTTACTAAACAATAAATGTCTGGAGGGATTACCACCCCACAAACGCCGTGCCCTGTGGATGAAAAGCGTACACTTCATGATCAAAAACTCTATGCTCTACCGCTGAAACTATGAGGGAGTGTACCTCTGATGCATCAACAAAGACCAAGCTGTGAGAGTGATTAATGAATTCCATAGATAGTTTGGAACTGGGCATGGCTCAGCTGATGCCACTGCCCATCAGATCCTCTGGGCCGGATATTATTGGCCTTGTATATTCAAGGACGTTTACACTTATGTTAGGAAATGTCATACTTGCCAAACCGCAGCGCATCATGAGCGTAACCCAGCTATGCCTTTACAACCAGTTTACGAGGCTAGACCCTTCGCCCAGTGGGCATTTGACTTCATCAAGGAAATTAACCCCAACTCATCAACCAACCACCGATACATTCTAACTACTACTGATTACTGCACTCGGTGGTCTGAGGCTATACCTTGCAAAAACAACACGGCAGACGTAGTTATCAAATTCCTGGAGGAAAACATCATCACAAGATTTGGAATGCCCTTTGCTCTCGTATGTGACAATGGTCTGGTGTTTTCTTCAGCACAGTTACTTGAATGGACCTACAATCGAAAGATCACTCTGAAGTTCTCTAGCAACTATTATCCCCAGGGAAATGACGTTGCTGAATCAATGAACAAAAATCTACTTAAAGTGATCAAACATCTATTAGAACAGAATCCCCGGGATTGGCATCAAAAGTTGAAATTCGCCCTCTGGGCGGATCACATTCATATCAAGGCCACCTTGGGAACATCCCCATTCCATCTAATTTATGGTCAGAACCCTATATTCCCAGTCAACTTACAAATCCGAATTCTACAGTTTATGCATGAATTTAGCAACAGGGACAACATCGTGGAGGTTTGACTCTTAAATTTGGTGCGCTATGGAAGAACAATGAGACGCAGCTCTTGAACATTTTGTACGTCATCAAGCAGTGGTAAAATGATGGTTTGACAGAAGAGCCCAATACAAGGCTTTTCAGATCTCGGATCTGGTCCTATTGTGGGACAAGGCCCAGGAGAAGAAAGGAAAGCATACCAAGTTCCAACGGCTCTTGCTCGGACCATACCTCATCTTAGAAATTTGTGGGGCAAATACTTATTGCCTTAACACTCTGACTGGGGAACCTGTCGCATTTCCCGTTAATGGACAGTTTCTCAAACATTACTTTGAATAGGGTAAGTTTGTCCAAATTTGTATCATATGTAAAACCTTCTGCTTGTAAATATTTCTTTTGGGTGCCTCATTGCGAGGTACCCTGCCTTGTAAATAGCCTTGTCGGCTGTCCTCCGGGACAGTCCTCTTTTGTCATTTTTGTTTTCATTTTCAGTTTTCTTTCGGCCTCGGTGTTTTGTTCCATCTTGCAGGAATTGGAATGCTTCGCATAACTCTGGTTTCCGGTACGATGTCTACGGCATGGTGAACTTTAGAATCTGTCTTTAGCATGGTGGAGTCAACCCGGTCTTTGGGGTTATTTCACGGGTTAGGGCACGTTTTGAGAAATCTCCATAGGGTGTTGTCTCTGGGAGTCTGGCGATCAGTGAACACAAGTAATATAAGGAACAAGTAATCAGACACACCAAGGGTAGATCGGTTGTACTGATTGGTTGACCCAGGTCTGAAACTTTAAAGAATTCTTCCTGGGTCCAGAGCTTTGTCCCATCTTCAAATGTCTAAGCATAGGTGGACAGGTGAAAGAAGTACCACCATTAAAATTAGCTAAGCTTAAGCTTAATGGTGAAAGAAGTACCGCCTTCCCCACCCAGAAACAAATAAAATAACAAAAGAAGAAAAGCGGGATGAAACTTCGGTCTACGGAGGAAGCGAGCAAATTGATGACTGGTTCGATGTAATTAGTGCCTCTTCTCTACTCCTCCCAAAGGTCATCGGCTTTATTTCCTTCCAAAGCACACACGACACCATTGATGAAAGACTATGGAATGATACCCGTGTGGTTGGATTCTCTCAGATATGTTGCTCTTTGCCTGTCAGGCGCTTTGGGAAGCGGCTTGTTCCAGTTTGCTAACCAGAGATCCTATAGTTCTCAAATTTGCTATGGCATTTGTCCTAGGTAATCGCCATTTGTTATGCCCTGCATCCCTATCTCTACATTTTGTGTGCAAAATTTTGGTTCCCCCTCTTCTTTTTCTTTTCTTTTGTTTTTGTTTGCGGCTTTGCCTTGTCTTTCTTTCCCTTTTTTTTCTTTCTCTGGGGTTTTCTTCCCCGGTGTGGTGTTTTTTTGTTTGGTTTTTACCTCCCGGACTCCGGTCCCGGAGCTTGTCCTTCGTTGGGAACCGAATTCCAGACTCCAGGCTTCTTTGCCATGATGTTCTTAAGGATATCATCGTGGAGAATCCATGGGCCCACAGTCCGGAGGTTTGCTTGTCTGAAAATTTCCGGAAGGAGGAGGATTACCTTTTTACCGCGGGTATAAATAGAAATTATCTGTCACTTTCACATTTTTCACAATGAAAACTTCCAAGCACTTAGAGCGATTCCAAAGCGATTTGCAGAGAATTAGTGATAACTGACGCTTAAACACTTCCAATCACTTTCAGGCAATTGCGAGTGCTTCGTGGTGGTGATTCTGACCGTTCAACAACTTGATCTGTTGCAGAGCTCCTGCGGTAACTCTTCCCTTTCCTCTGCCTTCTGCGTTCTTAGGTTGGTGTTTCCATTTTTCTCTCTCTGGTTTTCTTCCGTTTCATTTGGTTTCATTTGTCTTGTTTTTTTTGTTCTTCTATTTGGTCTGTTTGCTTTGTTTCTAGTTTTGCCACCCGTTGGTGGGTCGGCTCTACCAGAGGGTTGTCCGCCCTCTGTGCAGAAGTGGTTCATTTTTAAAATGTGTAGATAACTGTGTATATGTTCTGTCTTGTCTGGTTTTCCTGTGGACATCATTCCACATTGTATATTTTGTGTAAATATGTGTGTATATTTACGTGTAGTCTCTGCATATCGCTCTGTGTCTTTGTATATATCCCTCAGCTCCATGTATATCCTTTTAGGAGGCTTGACAAGCTTGTCAAGTCACCTGCATTTCTGATTTTCTGCCCATGAACTCACTTTAGGGCAGAAAACCACCTGTTTGAAACTTGACTCTCAGCCAGTTTCAAATAGGCAGTTTTCTCTCTCCTCCATGAAGTCTGTTAGAACCTCATTTATGTCCCATGTGCACAATCAATTCCAGCCAAGTGGCTTTCCCTTTTTGCGCATTTGGATAGTTGGCTCTGCCGTCATCGCCATAATTCTCATTTAATACCTACGCACGTGGTGCCCACGTGGGCTTGATGACTTGCCTTTTTACATGTCCTCACTAATGGTCATTTCTCCAGGCTCCGGGTCT
This sequence comes from Thuja plicata, assembly GCA_018584345.1. NCBI lineage: Eukaryota > Viridiplantae > Streptophyta > Pinopsida > Cupressales > Cupressaceae > Thuja > Thuja plicata. The sequence continues at coordinate 1,572,970 of MU228269.1, forward strand.
CCCACCACCATCCATCCTATGTCCTTACCAAGTCTGATAAAAACCCCAGACACGGATGTTCAATAAGATCTTAAGTTTGTACGATATGTTTTGCTTTTCGGTTATTCTTGAATGAAACTAACTTTTTAGGAAAGAAAACATCATGGTGGTAAGATCTCTGGACCCCGGAATGATTATTTTGATAAATGTTTTCTGACGGTCGCTTTGCCTTGCAGGTTCCCAAACTTCATCTTTCAAACATGTCCAAAGCATCCGCATCTTCTCCACCCGGAAGTCCAGAGTTGCCTTCCGCAGCAGAAACCAGGGCAGCAATAAAATCTAAGATGGAGAAGGCCCTGGAAAAGTTGCCCTTGACCATAAAATTTGTACAGGACAATGTCATCGTGGGCTCAAAGATTGATTCTAAGGTCAAGCTGATAACCAAAACCAGCGTTGGAACATGGTCGGAGATGCAGGCCTTGGTAAAAATAATGCACATATAGTGACAGGCTTGAGATCAATTAGCAATCAACGTCAGGAACTCTGGAATCCTCTAGGCAGCTTGCTTCCCATGCTTCGTGCAATCTCCAGAGCTTATCCAAACACTGGCTACCAACTACAACTCTTCTATTCTGGCCATTATGCTTGCGGCCGCAGAGCCCACAGGATACCCCACTCCACTGGTGTCCCTCAACCCAATCACATTCCGGGTGAGCCTGGGAATCCCACAATTTGATAGGGCCACGGTGGTTACAAGGACTGATGCCTTGACCTAGTTCACACAATTGGAGGACACTGCCTGGGTATACATGAATACCCATTGGCTCAAGGCCCCGAAGAGGGACCCAAAGAGAATGAAGATAGAGATTCCCCACTCTAAATTCAAGGAGAGCATCCAAATGGGGATGATAGCATTAGCCCGGGTCTTTGGGAAGCCCTCCACCCAAGAGTTTTCCAAATAGATGTACTATTTCCTCCTCGGTATCTCCACCAAGGGAGAATACTTTGACTGGGCCATAATAATCTCTAACCATGTCGACTCCCAGTTCCAGCAGTTGAACAGGAAGAAGAATTTCTATATGTCTTCTTATGTTTTCTGGCCCCTAGCACAGCAGAGGCCCCATTCCCATGACCTACTTACTGACGACGTGCTTGGGATTGACTTGGGACAAAAAGCACCGCGGGATCATTTCCCATAGGTTCAATGGGAGGCCAACTTCCCCAGTTTCTGCCAGGTAAATGATGCATTCGTTTACTACCATCTTCTTACACCCACCCGAGACGTCGGATACCGCCTATCTACTAAGGTGATGAAGTTGGTCTATAGTTATGGCCATTACTACATTCAATTCCAACAACACACGTACATTAGGGTCACCGGCTTCTCCGGGAAACCCTACTTGTTGCCCAAGCACTGTGGGGACAAGATCATGCAGTTGGAGTATTGCCAGCAAATGATGGAGGTGCATGCCTTCTTTTCCCTTAAGAAGATACCCAACATCCCATTCCCGATCACATGTGGGAATTACACCTGCAGTCTAGCCACCACAAAGGAGGCAGACAATGAACTAAAAAGTTACAACCTGCAAGAATTTATCTAGCGCGGAAAAACTTTGATCCACATGGCAGGATTGTTAAGGCACTACCCCAGGCTTCAAAGCCCCATCATATACACATGGAGGACTTCTGGGTAGATTGCCAAGATGATATGGAGGTGTAGAGCAGGCACTATGTCAGAATGACAGCCGACGTGATGCAGAAACTAAAGCTCCAGAAATTCCTAGCAGACTTCTCAGATGCCGCCCCCACTGCCGATCCCCAGTACAAGGCAAATGGGATCGATAAAAAGGCCCTTCCACCAGTGAACTGGGCTACCCAGGAAGGGCCCACAGTTAAAGAATTCACTCGAGAGGTGGTCGAGAGAAGCCGCACCTATTTTAAGAAGGTGTGCCCCAGGAGTACCCGCCGACCAGCCCAGCTGGCACCGAAGTTAACTCCGCAAGAAGTCCCCATCACAGAACAAATAAAATAATTGGTGGCAGCCTCCTAGCAGATGAGGGAGCAATTAATAACATAGCTGGCCACTCCACCACTCATGGCCAGACCACTTCGTCCCCCCTCCTCCCCGTCATTAGCAGCCTTGATGGTAAAGGTGACGGGGGTGGATCCCCTGGAAGCGGCTGCAATAAGAGATGTGGGACCACCTCTGGTCACCCAAAGAAAGAAGAAGCTCAGAAAAAAGCCCAAGGAAGAGCCGAAGCTAGAGGCATCCCGACCCCAAGAAGTAGAGATCATTTCCTTTAGTTCCCTGGAATCAGAGAAGGAAACAAAGCCTACAGAGGTCCTAGCCAGTCTCCCTCCGTAAGAAGAATTTGATGTATTTGCAACCGATGAGTTCATAAATTTACAAGGGGATAATACACAAATGGAGATAGAGGTCCTGGGGACAGGACAAGAGGCTGCAGGGCAAGAAGATATTGAATAGGAACCTGCACAGGGACAGGAGCAGCAGGTGGAAGAGGAAGAGTCAGAGTCAGAGATTGCCTCCGGGGCTCAAGCGATGCAAGGTCCTTGAGTGGACCAAAAAAAAGAAGGTGAACAAATGGCATCAGCTAGGGGAACTAGACCTTCTAGAATAACCGTAACCCCAGCTGCCACGTTCCAAGGGCCACTCAAAGGAGAAAATTTTGGGCAGGTAATCACAGCGGTCCAAACTCTAAATCTCAGCCCAACACCTCCCCTACTGCCAAAAGAGGTGCCAATAGAGGAAGAGGCCCCAGTAGAAGAAGAACAACAAGAGGAACAACAAGAAGAAGAGTAGCTTGAAGAAGAAATCCCCGAGGAAGCCTACCAGAGTCCAGACCCAGTGATAGACATACAGGACAAGGCTGAGGAGATGGAGGTTGAAGAGAATATCACTGCAGAAGAAGTTGAGGTAGGGAGAGGAACGGATTAGGTTCATGCCACTGAAGAGCAACAGCCAAAGGACATTGGGGAAGAATCAAGAGAACAAATTCTGGCAGGAAGGCCACCCCTACCACCTCAATGGCTAATAGAGAGCAGGAAGAGAAAAGCTCAGTCCGCTCCTGTGATTCCTCTCTCCCTGGCCAGAATGATGGCCCAAGTCCAGGCCCTGCCGAAGGCCAAGAAAGCCCAGATAGTTCATACCCTCCAAACTGGGCCAGGTGGAGAAACAGTTGCCGTTCTGGCAAAACCTCCCCCAGACACCGATGAAGAAACCACGGGCCCCGAAGACTATAATGTTGTGGAGGTATCACTAGGGAAATGGGGAAAGCAAGGTGAGGTAGATTTGCTGAAGGAGGCAGCAAGGATAGTGGAAGCCCGATATGAGAAAGAGGCCCAGAGGCTCAAAGTTGAAAAGAAAAAGAATGCAAACCTTATGGGGTTGCTCACTGAGCTGGCTCAAGCCATCAATGCCGCTCCTCTGGAGGCCTCCACCTCAGAAGATCTACCGCAAAGTGATATAGACTCCCTGTGAGTAATGAAAAAGAAAGCCCAAGCAGTGGACGAGTGGGTCACCCTATAGATAGGAAACACCTGGCATTTCCTGGTGTCCACCCTCCCAGATTTATACACGGCCCGACAGGTTATTCATCAGGCAAAAATGCTTATTGAGCTATGGGAGGGTGACGCCGAGAATTACCAAGCATGGAAGGTGGAGCTTGAAGAGCTCCTTACCTTGGGAGAGGATATGATTTCTGAGTCTGGAATTTTGGGTGATGAATCATTTGATTTTGTGAGAACCCAACACTTCAGACTTGACCTCACATTGGAGGTAACCAAGCAACTGGTAGGGTCCTTGCAAGATAAGGTAAATGCTGTAAAATATTCTTCCAATTTATATAAGTCTTTTATAATAAAGACTTTTGGGGCTGATCCCCTTAGCACAGATACATGTACCCCCAAAGATTTAGTTTTGGAGAGTTTTGATGAAATAATGAAGTCCCGGTATCAATCTCCGGAGGGGATAGATGGGGCCCAGATGGCAAAGTTAACCCGCAATATACTTAGTGGTCATGACGCGGCGACAATGTAGATAAATTTAAAGAAAATGTTCTGAACCTGGGAGAACAAGTTGAAGTGACCAAGCACAGAAGAGCCAGTCTGAAAGATATAGATGAAGACGACATTTCTCGCCTCTTCCAATCTTTCAACGATAATAAGAAACCTTGAGCTTTCTCCGGAGGCTGGGGAAAACTCATGTTGAGTATTCTTTATTCTTTTGGGGATGTAAGTTCCCAGATCCTGGAGTCCTGGATCCAAAATTTTATATTCTTTGAAAGTGATCCGTGTCCCGGTCCCCAAGGCCGACCGGTCACTTTCAAAAGTGGTTAATAAAGGCTGTTAGAAGATGGTTGGTTGCATCAAGGGACGTCGAATCAGCAGTTGGTTTTCTGATAGGATGGTCTTCTTGAGGCACCGCTCAGAGGTACACCTAGCACATTGAAGACAGGGCACCGTGTTTCCCATTTATGAGGCATGTAGCCTCGATCCCTGGAGGACCTACTTTCTTCTTTCTCCTTTCTGGCTCTCTTCTTGAGGCTGATTCTTCTACTATATATCCTTGTCTTATTCTTCTGACATGACAGACCTATTCCATCTCCTGGTCTTTTGTAGGGTGGCGCAAGTAGTACCGGCCCCCGAATATCATATTTTATTAAAACATGATGAAAATAGGATTAGGGTTAGAAGAGAGCTGTATAAATAGCTGAACCGGCCCATTTTCAAGGGTCGGCAAAATTGATGATTTTGTTGTCCATAGTAATAGCAAAGTGATTTCTCATTTTAGTTGTAGAGCTCAATGCTCCATTGTTCTGTTCTCAATAGTTAGATGCTCCCTTGGAGCCACCATTGTATCACGCACCAGTGCTTGCTAGAAGGAACATTAATAAAAAAGGAAAAATTCTTGGCAATGATGTTGTTGGCATTCTTGCTTCTAAGTTAATGGTATTTCATGCTTTATGTCATATATTTCTTCTACTTTGATATGTTAAAGTAGATTAACAACCTCCTTTTCCTTGCTACTGATGAAGTTCTAACTAATGGTTATGTATTTCTTCGGTATTTAGTGTAGTCTATCAAAGTATTATTGATGTTCTGGACGTTTGAACATGACTGTAGTTAGATGATATGTTTCTAACCCTACAGGATCTCTTTTTTCATTTTATTTGCTAAGTGTAGAATGCTAGGGGAAACCTTACTTTATTGAATCTCCAGAGGAAATGAGTTGAAGAAACCAGCTATCCCCCTCGAAAACAGTCATCTCTCCCAAATGAGCCCCGTGCCATCGTGACCTGACACCCAGGTGCTTGAAGGCCCAGGGAATATAATCTCCCTAGACAACCTTTGCAAGTAGAGTTTGCCGGTATCCCCGGAACCCAGTGACAACTTATGACTGTTGGCGGACCCGGTCAACAAAACCCCATCAACACATTCAAAACAATGTCACTTACTCAAAGCCAAGGTGTCTTTTGACGACATGGGACATGACATTTAAACACTCACATAACATTCCTACAAATCCATATTGGATCGCAAACATGAATGGAATATCCTATCAAGGCACAGGCATGGAACACCATATTACTGGTATTACACTTTTCTGATTGCTGAATCTTTACTATGTTTGACAAATGAATGAACGAAGTACTACTTAAACACATAGTGTGATAATGGATTGATTATGATTCTTTTATGTCCTGATGATATTTTCAACTAGGGGCATCTAATTAATTATAAATTTTATTGGATTGATTCTCAATTTATGATTTATTATGTCTTATTAGTTACTCAATGACGTCTGTGCAAAGACAAAGAGTCGCAAGGATTGGGGGCATAGTGTTTTTCTTGATTTTCTGCACATGGTGATTGTTTCATATGACCCTATAAATTTCACCTAACTTGGATATTTCTGGTAAGAGCTGCCACTATGGGTGGATAGCCGCATATATCTCAATCTTTGTTATGTGTAAACTACGGTGAGTTTGACACAATTTCCTTGTCTATTTTCTGATCCATATTCTCACTAAGGTATA
>MU228269.1:1591308-1623838 GCA_018584345.1 Thuja plicata
CTGATCATGCACTTCAGTGGGGGTTCCAGCAGTATCTTCTGACAGAGTTTTCAGACATGCTTCGGAGAGGCTTCTTGCTCTCTTCTTGTTCCTTTCTCTGGGACATCTCTTGCTTTATGTTTTGGGTACCTGATCAGGCCTAGTTGCCGGGACCCTTCTTTCCTGCTTTCTGCAGTAGTTTCCTAGGTTTGGCTTCTCCCTAAGCTTATCTTAAGGGGGGGTGTTAGAGTAATAGTCTATCAGGGTTACTAATTTAAATCATTATGATCTAATTAGTAACTTCCCTATTCACTCTAGTTTGCTTAAGCTAACCTTAGGTAGTTTCTATTTCTGTTAGTTTCCCTTTTTAGGGTTTCGGCATCCTTTATAAGGATTGTCCGCTTTGTAATTCTTACCGAGTTTGTAAATCATTTCATTGTTGAATATAGAACATATTTTCTGTCAACATGTGTTTGCACTCTCTGGCCTATCGGCCGCCATAGCTTTCTGAATCCTTCTCTCTTCTGTCTTCTTCTTCTTCTTCTGTGTAACAGCTTTGCATGCAGGTGTTTCTTGGGTAGATTGATGTTCATCAATCTCAACAAATAGGACATGTGTGGGTGAGGACAATGATTTATTAATAATTAATTATTTTAGCCAAGGTGATGTGTCAAGTGACTAGGTCTATGAGGTAGAATAGGAGGCTTAGTCATATTTAGTCACTATGTAATTGAGACTAATTTAGAAGACTTAGGATAAGAAGAATAGACTATAGTGAATGTATTAAATAAATTAAATAATTTACTTAATAAATAGAAGAAATATATATTTAATTAATTTCATCAAGTCATTATTAATTAAATAATAAATATTTAATTAATTAATTAGTGAAGCCATTTTTCAATGTATACATTTTGCCCCTCTTTGAAATAATGTGCTGGTCACATTGTTTCAAAGAAAAACCCAACTTTTTGCCCCTGCCCCAGACAATGCTGATAGAGACGACCTATGCATGCCCCCTTGAGAGATTGATTGACAAAATTTATGATTGTGTTTTTTTGTTGTTTTTTTTGTTTTTTTTTGGAATGTTCAATCAATCTCAGGAAAATAATCGAAATAAAATGAGAGGGAAAATGGGGTAAAATGGAAGGATATCGATGGGTAGGGTCCACACATCCAGTAAAATGGGTCTACGGGCTATATATAGGGTCAAAGGGTCCACTATAGGATCATTATGCACACTTTTCTTTTGGAGATTGGAGCTTGGAGAGAGAGTTGAGCTGAGCTGAGAAGATATCGTTCCCCCTGTCAGATCACCGCTTTGAGAGAGTCAAACGCTTCCAGAGATTGCCAGATTCTAGAGAGTCGGTAGGTGACTTGATCTGCTTTGTCAATTTGTCAAACCTTGCATGGTTGGATAGGATTTATAGCATGTTTAGGATAGATTGAACTATATATTAGGATAGAAAAAATTTGTGTTTGGAAGCAAAAATTAGATGCACAGTTGTGGCGCATGTATGCACAACAACTAGCCATGTTTGCGCAAAAGTTTTGCATTCACTCGGGGATCCTACGCATGTGTGGGATGTGAATTTGGATGTTGCACGTTTGTGTAGAAATGTTTTACATATGTTAGATATATGAAAATCATAAGGGGTTTTGTGCATGCATTTTCTGTGTTGCACATTTATGTCAAGATATAATGGCGATAAATTGACAAGTCAATTAGGTCAAACTTGATATCGATAAGCCGATATGATCTAGTCAGTGTTGTATGTTGATAGATTTTTGTCAAGATAGGAAACATTATAGCATGGTCACTAGCAAACCATCTTGTTTGTTGATAATTAATAGAATTATCTGTTGATACATGTGATAAACATGTGTTCAATTGATAGATAGGATAGATAGATAGATTAGTTTGATCAAAACCTAATAGTTTGATTTATTGATTGTCAATTATAGGAAGACATTAATGACATCTTGATGCCGCAAGAGAGGTATCTCGTGACACATAGTTTGAGATCAGCATTGTCAGAGACTGACAGAGTATTGATTGGGGCGACAAGCCTATATCACATTATCTACATGCCCAAGATTCAGGCGATTCTGGGTATGCTTATGGCACTTGTGGAGAGATGGCACTCAAAGATGAGTACATTTCATCTTCCTATAGGAGAGATGACTATTACATTAAAGGATTTTTATTACATCCTACGACTACCCATCACAGGAGAGTTGGTGCAATATGATCGACAAGGTGGTTTGACAGAGTGTAGAGGAGTTTTTGGTGATGAAGACATAGACGAGGTAGAGATCAGATGGGAGGATATGGTGGAGTTATATGAGCCACTGCTGGTTGTTTTGGCTGGAGAGATTGGAGGATATGTTTTCCCAAATCAGAGATCACATGGATTTACAGTTAGATAGTTCTGGACACTACAGAGGCTGATGGACGAGGGGACTGGTTTTGCTTGGGCGGTGTGCTTGTTAGCACACCTTTATCATGAACTACATCAGGTAGTATATCAGAGGGGCGCCTCTTTATCAGCGAGTGTTACATTGCTCCATGTATGGGCATGGGAGCACATTGCCATTATACAACCTAAAGCCTTGAGATTCCAGGGTGCTGGGCAGCCATACATATTTTTGTATGCATCAATCCAGTCTCAGTGTAAGCTGGCACGATTGGAGTTTTGGAGGTATACTTTTCATACTATAGATGTTGTGAACTAGAGACCCTACCTGGGGTCTGAGCTGTGGGAGGACAAGCATCATCTCAGATACTACTTTGAGTCTCGATGGTTGATAGGGAGGAATCCCTTTATTATAGAGAGGTAGATGATGTGCAGGGTCCTGCGATAGTTTGGCAGGATTCTGGGGATGCCATAGGGGGTGACAGAGTTTGCACGCACCCACCAAGAGGGACATGACTGGGGGCCTATGCTATCCTATGAAATCACAAGGTAGGAGTTCTTGGACATGCTATTTTAGGCATGGTCAATGAGATAGGGTTTCATAGACCCAAGCATGATGATAGAGTATGAGAGGTACCTTAGGGATCATCCATTCCTGATACTGACAAACCCAGCAGAGAGGCCTCCACAGAGAGATCCAGAAGATAGACGTCGAGGTAGGCAACGAGGTTAGGATAGGAGAGGCCAAGGGGGGGGTAGAGGTGATGATGATGACAGAGATGATGGAGGTGATGGTCCAGGCAGAGTGAGGGGGATAGAGGGATACCACAAGATTTGATGCCACCTCCGTCCATATAGGAGGTACGCTAGCCACCGACACAAAGACCAGTAGCTGCCTCGAGACAGGCATCGGTATAGGCACAGGTGCAGATATAGGCATAGATACTGGCATAGATACTGATACTGGTAGAGCCCTTGGTACAGGTACAGGCAGGAAAGGGGCCAGGAGGGAGTGGTACTGGGCAGATTTGGACAGGATGATATTCAGGACAAGCCTATGCTCGATGTTGGGGATGATTTATAGATGCCAAATGTGAGGGCACAAGATGTATAGGAATAGGTGGATGGTAGGAGGCGAGATCCCTATTTATAGAGGGACGCAATAGAGGAGGAGGACATAGACATTAATGTGTTGCTAGTCAGAATAGCAATGATACAGGTATAGGCTGACCGCATCCCTAGTTTAGAGATATGAGTGGAGAGGCTAGAGGGGGAGATCGCGAAGGTTGGACATGAGTGATATACCACCATAGAGAGGTTAGGAGAGGTAGAGACAATACTCGATGAGATTGAGTCCACATAGACATTAGGGCCTCATGCAGACAGTCTCCAGATGATGATGCAAGCTGTTAGGGAGATCACCTATTGGAGAGAGGCATACAGATAGGTTGTTCCATAGGATCAATGGATTGGGAGATTTAGAGAGAGCTCATATGAAGTGTGGACAATAACACATCAAAGACAGGGGTCGATGGGTAGTGGTGGTATATCATCATGCCCATTCAGGCTACCATAAGGTTTTGGGGATCCGTCAATGGTAGGGACCTCTATTGCAGCACGTAGACATCGTCGGACAGAGTCTGGAGGTAGTGGATCTTAGCTTTTTTTTATACACATTGTATTTATAGCTTCATTATATCATTATTGTATGATCATTATATACTTGATGGACACTTATGGACACATGGTTTATTTATGAGATATCATTAGACATTTGGACATGTTATTTTTGTTTTATGGACTCTTGATGATGGACTTTCTATATGATGCAGTTCTATTATGATTACTTCTACGATGCATTTCTTATGATGATGATGATGATGATGATGATGATATATATATATATATATGTATATAAATATATATATATGTATGTATATATATATATATATATATATATATATATATATATGGATACTAACACGTGCATGATGTGATGAATGACTTTGATTATGAATTTGCTTTATGACTAGTAATGTAATGATCTATCTTTATATGGATGCAAAATGGTTATGATTTGATCATGTAATGACTAATGGTATATGAATGAATTTCAAAATAGATGGATGAAATGTGATGATAATGAACTTAAAAATAAAATAAAAAAATGATATGATATAAAATGAAACTTATAATGATGGTAGTAATACAATGTATAATGTGATGAAATGACAACTATGATATAAAATTAAATGATTAGAATATGAATGTAAACTTAAATGGTTATAGACAAATGAACAATCCTAACAAAGAAAAACTAAGGACATCTACATAATGAACCATGATAAATGCTAGATTTTTGTTATCCAGAATGTCCTCAATTTTAAACAACCATGCGTCTGACACAAGAAGAATAGACAAAGAGAAAAGGTGATCTAAGCAAGATATCCTACAAAACCCTATAAAAAGAGCTTTTATGATCTATTAAATGCAATGCAAAATGAGTATCTCCACAACTTCAGAAGCATCTTAAAACTTCATAATTATTGGAATTTGATATTCATCATTGAGCTTGTTATGTTGCAAGAAGATGCAAGCATCATGGTATAATTAAACCAAGATGACTTGAGCACTTCTTGCATGGAGTTTAATATAGAAAACTTGACAAGATTCTAGCTTTAATTGAACCGAGATGACCTGAGTTTTGTTTGCATAACAGACAAGGAATATCCGCCACCTCCATCGGGGAACAAATATTTGGAGTCAAGGTATGTGTGGCATATCATCATCAATAGTATTTGCATAACAAAATGATTTGTATGTTGTCAATACGTATTCAATAGATGAAGGCACTTATGTACAGACACCCTAATTATTTGTTCCTTCGACTTCATTGGAAAATATCCCACAAATAACAATCAAAGAAAATATCTTGTCCCATCCCGGCTATTCTAATCAATGACATATTTGGAGTGTTAAAATCATGTCAAAGATATCCTGGAATAGCATAGGAACATGATAACAATGAAATCCATATATGAATGCATAATCATACAGAAAATCATTTTAACATGCCTTCCATGAATATACATTTCTTTGCCAAAAGATAGTGTTAGGTTTATTGATCAGTTTAGTCGATGTAATGTTGTTTCAAATGTATAGATAATTGATCAAATTTTGAAAGATAGGTTTGCAAATTATGAATCATGATTAGAATAGCATTGTGTAAGAACAGTTGATTGACATTTCTTGTCTAGTGAAAATTACTCCATTCTGTCCTCTAAGAGTCGTGACTATCATAGATCTACTTCCCAAACTAGGTCGAGGACGTGCCCCCAGCTAGGTGATGGGCTAACTTATTATGGGTGAAGAAAGACATGTTGGACTAGGATGAAAACCAAGATAGTAGACCAACCTATGATAAGGTTTTATTAGGGATTTATACAATGGATAGGACAGTCATGGATTGGCCATTTCATTATGATATGTACAAGGTGAAGGGTGACTTGAACAGTCACTTGAGTATAACTTGGCTAGAAGAATCCTAATAGAGGGAGGAGCTAACTTGTCACAAATGGCACTTGTTTCCAGGTTTTCACCACATGCTTTTATTGCAATTTTCTTGTGATTTTTTTTTTTTTTTTTATAGTTTTTTTTAGTTTTTTTTATATCCCTTGCACTGGGATTTCATGCATAATACTTCTTGAGGTGCATTCTATTAAGAGGCTCATCCAAGAGATCTCCCTCAGACGTAGACAAATGATAGGTCCTGGAACCATAGGTTGATGTAATCACAAAAAGTCCTAACCAATTAGGTTCAAACTTTCCCTTCTTCTCACGATGCTGCTGATTTTTTGAATTCTCACGAAGGACTAGATCACCCACCTGAAAGTCTCTAAGTTTCACTTTACTGTTATACTGACAAGACATCCTTTCTTGATAGAATTTCAAATGATTAAAGGCTCTTTGACGGTGTTCATCCAACAATTCTAATTCAGTTAGCCGTGCAACTCTATATTCTTCATCTGGAATCAAATATTTCAAGGACACACGAAGAGAACATAAATAAACCTCCATGGGAAGGACAAATTCAAACCCATAGACAAGAGAATATAGTGTGGCTCCATTGGGAGTATGGATGGAAGTGCAATAAGCCCATAGGGCAGGATTCAACTGGACATGCCAGTCACAGCCAGTGTCATTGACAGTCTTTTGAGGGATTTTCACAATGGTTTTATTAGATGCCTCAGCTTGACTATTTCCTTGGGGGCAATAAATGGTGGAATAATGGTGGGTGATGTGGAATTTAGCCTATAGTTCATCTATATCTTGATTTTGTAACTGCTTCCCATGATTGGTAATAAGGTGCATAGGGATACCATATCAAAAAATGATATAATTAAGGATAAACATGGAAACTTGTTTGCCTATGGCAGTGATCAATGGAATGGCTTCAATCCACTTGGTAAAATATTCTGTTGTGGTTATAATGAACTTATGGCCATTGGAAGATGGAGGGTGAATTGCACCCACGAGTTTCAGTCCCCACTAACTGAATGGTGACGTTGTTGTAAAAGGATGAAGTTGTTGTGTTGGTGCATGAATAAGATTCCCATGTATGACCATAGGTGTAAGGAAGAGTTTTTTCGCTCTGCTAGGGTTTCATGCATACGGTGTACTGTCTGTGTTTCCACTCTGAGCCATCCATCTGTCACACCGCATTTACTGCGGGATCCCTTTTGCATTAGGGTTAGCTTTTATTATGGCTCCGGCCAACTTCAGCCCAGCAGTTACTGCTGGTGCGCGAGTTGAAGCTTCGGATAGCCATGGTGCCTCCTCTAAACAAACATCCCCACAAGTTCATCCCAAAGGTCTTTCATGAGGTAACCCTGATATTTTTCTTAACCCACAGGAATTTGATTCTGCTTGTGAATAGTTAGAAAAATATACGTTGATTGGATATTTTGTGGGTTGTACTCCTCCTGAAAGTATCCTCAAGGATTGGTTCAACAAGAGTTAGACCCCACATGGGGTCCATCTTGATGGTGTGTAAAACCTTACCAAAGGTTTTTTCCTTTTCCGGTTTGCTAACCCTTCTCAGGCGGAAGCGGTTTTTAACCGTGGACCCTGGACTGTTAGGTCCTCCCTGTTAGTTTTTCAGAAATGGTCTCGAGACTTTACTATCTCGGATGACAAAAAACTTAGGGTTCCAGTTTGGGTCGAGTTCCCTAGCCTCCCTTTGCCATGCTGTCCGTTTATTGAGTCTATTGCTAAAACCCTCGGCAAAGTCATTGTCATGGAGCATGACAAATTTTTCAATGCCCGTCCCCAGAAGCAGGTCTGTGTTGAGGTTGACCTTTCCAGGGACCTAAAGGTCACTGTTGAAATTCAGATTGGTGCCCTCACCATCTCTCAAAAGGTGCTTTATTTGAATCTTCCCAACACCTGTTATCGGTGTCAATCAGCAGAACACAAGATCAAAGTTTGCCCGCTGGCTACCCCTCGGGTGAAACCTGCGCCTAAAGATGCACCGGTCAAAGCCATCGATGCTGGAAAAAAAGAAGAATGGACTATAGTTACGCGTAAAGGCTAGAATGCCTCAGGCCCTAAGATGCCATAGCCTCTTCTACTGTGTTGCCATCTTCGGATGGGCTCGTTGGTCATTCCCCGCCAGTTGATGCACCCCCAGTGGTGCCCATTGTTTCAAACCCTGTATCACAAGGGAAGAGTCCAGCTGCAAAGCCATCCACTATAGAAGTGGTGCTGGCGCCGCCAGTGGCTTCTTTTCCTACTTCCAAGGCTATGCGTAGGTCTCGCAGTCCTGATGGTCACATGGATGACCTAGATAAAAGGCGGTTCACCTCGTCTGGATAATTTCTCCCCAGCTTCGGTTCTGTTCCAGCCTACTTGCAGAATAGCTTCTCCTCTCTTGGGGACGAGGAAGCCATGCAAGAGTTTTTATGATTTTTTTGTCTTGAAATGTGCGAGGTCTAACTGACCTCTCCAGAAAGTACTATGTTCATGATACTCGTTGCAGACTTTAGAATCTGGACGTGCTTTGTTTACAAGAAGTTAAAATTTTTGAGTTTTTTCTGAACTCTGCCTGTCGTGTCATATGGCCGGACAGCATTGTCTTTTCTTCTCAGCACGAAGCTGGCAAAGGCGGTGTCATTACTATTCTGGCACCTTGCCTTCATTCTTCTATTATTGTGCATGGTTCTAACCCAATGCAACGTGCAACCTAAATTTTTCTATCTCTGCATAATCATTCTTTTGGTGTAATTAATGTTTACGCCCCCAATGATGCTGTCGAAAGATCTTGATTATGGGTCTGGCTGGCAGACAACTTGCCTCCAGCTACTTGGGTTATGTGTGGGGACTTTAACATGGTTGAGCTAGCCTCTGACAAGGAGGTAACTTTGCCTTTTTGTTGGACAGCTGGAGAGAGAGAAGCCTGGTATCACATGCGCAATAAATTGGGCCTTTTTGATCCCAATGCTAACCGCCGCCAACAGGGTGGGGTCTGGCATACCTGGTCCAATTTAAGAGCTGGCTCTGACCGCATATTTAAGAGACTAGATCGTGCTATGATAACGGCTCAATATTTTTTCTCCTTTTCTGAAGATCGAGGCCTACCTATCATTCCTCTGACAGATGTTACCTTGTCAGATCACTTCCCCATTTACTTTTCCATTACTTGGCAGTCCTGCGCCAGGAGAGCTGCTCAGATGCAATTTTTTCTTAACACGTCTATGTTGATGCACAATTCCACTATAGCCCACATTCTTCAAGTTTGGAATTTATCTCCCCAGCCCCACAGTGATACTGGTTGGATTCAGTGGTGGAATGACGCCATTACCCACACTGTGAGGTTTCTTCACATTTATGGTCGTCAATTAGCCTGCTACAAAAAGTGTGCTTATGAAGCTAATACTAAGGCTCTGTGTAGTGCTACTGAAGCGCTTACGTTGAACCCCTTCGATACAGATCTCCAGCTTAAGCTTGCCCAGCTTCGCCATGAGAAACAAGTGGCTGATGCCTATGCTGCCCATGGTGCTCAAATCAAAGCCCGCCTTCATTGGTTGGAGGTGGGCAATAGAGCCTCCAAGGAGTTTTTTCAGGCTCTCAAAGTTCGTCATACTAATGTTGGTATTCAAAAGATCAAGCAAGGATCTGAGACCCTTACTGAGCTTTTGGCCATTCTTCATGCCTTTGTCCAGCACTATGAGCAATTCTTTGCTTCTCAGGGCAATTTAGCTGCTCGGGATGAAGCTCTCAAGGCTTGTATTGTTGTTACTCCAAACTGCCTAGCGGTCGAGCAGCGTGCCTTCTGTGAGAAAATGCTTACCATTTCAGATCTCAAGGAGGCAGCCTTCTCTATGGCCAATGATAAATCTCCAGGATGTGATGGCTTCCCCTGTGAATTCTACAAACACCTCTGGGATGCTGTGGGTCCTGACTTACACAAAGTTTACCTCGAAGCTTTTCACAATAAAAGTTTGGGTAACATAATTAACAAAGGGAATATAAAATTCATACCTAAGTCTGGTGATCCGGAGGATATCTGTAATTGGAGGCCCATCACTTTGTTGAATGTCTCCTACAAGATCATTGCCAAAGCTTTAGCTCTCAAGATCAGACATCTCCTTCCCCTTATTGTTCGTCCTGAGCAAACTGGCTTTATCAAGTCCAGGTATATTCTTGATAACATCATTATTGTTTGGGAAGGGATGGAATGGGCTTGTGAATCTAAACAGGCTACTCTATTCCTCAAAATTGACTTTTCTAAAGCCTATGACCGCATTGAATGGCCCTTCATTCTCTCTATGCTTCAGGCTCTGGGGTTTGGCCGTCCCTTCTTACAATCTGTGGAAATGCTATTTGGAGATGCTTCTGCTTGCATTACCATCAATGGGGCCCAATCTGACACCTTTGGGCTTTTTAGATCCATCCGGCAAGGTTGGCCGCTAGCTCTTGCTTTATATGTACTTGCTACAGAAGGATTTGAGTATTTGCTTGCCAACTCTATTTTTGTTGGCCTGGTTTGGGGCATTTCCCTTCCAGATTCTGTTGACGGGGTTTTGCTGACCGGGTCCACCAACAGTCATAAGTTCTCACCGGGTTCTGGGGAAATCGGCCAACTCTGCCTGCAAAGTTTGTCCAGGGGAAATAAATCCTCCAGGCCTTCAAGCACCTGGGTGTTGGGTCACGACGATACGGGGCTCGGTTGGGAGAGGTGACTATTTTTGAGGGGGATAGATGGTTTCTTCAACTCATCATCTCCAGAGATTCGATCAAAGTAAAGGTTTTCCCGGGCATTCTACACTTAGAAAATAAAATGAAAAAGAGCCTGTAGGGTTAGAAGTATTTCATCTAACTATAGTCATGTTGTAATGTCCTAAACATCAACAATACTCTGGTAAACTATACTAAATACCAAAGAAATACATAACCATCAGCTAGCATTTTATCAGTAGCAAGAGGAAAGAGTTCGTTAATCTACTTTAACATACCAGAGTAAAAGACATACAGAACATTAAAACATGAAATACCATTAACTCAGAAGCAAGAGTGCCAACAATATCATTGCCAAGAATCCTTCCTTCTTCATTAATATTCAGTCCAGCAAGCACTGGTGCGTGATACAGTGGCAGCTCCAGGGGAGCATCTAACTACCAAGAACAGAACAATGGAGCATTGAGCTCTGCAACTAAAACTAGGAATTACTTTTCTATTGCTATGGGCAAAAAAATCATCAATTTTGCCGACCCTTGGGAATGGGTCGATCTGCCTATTTATACAACTCTTTGCTAACCCTAACCCTATTTACATCATGCTTTAATAAAATACAATATCTGGGGGTCGGTACTACCTGTGCCACCCTACAAAAGACCTAGAGATGGAATAGGTCTATCATGTCAGAAGAATAAGATAAGAATATACATTGGAAGAATTGGTCTCGAGAAGAGAGCCAGAGAGGAGAAAGAAGAAAGTAGGTCCCTCAAGGACCGAGGCTACATGCCTCATAAATGGGAAATGTGGCACCCTATCTTCAATGTGCCAGATATACCTTCGAACGGTGCCTCGAGAAGACCACCCTGTGAGAGGACCAACTACCGAGCCGATGCCTCTTGCTGTGCCCAACTACCTTCTGACAGTCTTATTAACCACCTCTGAAAGTGACCGGTTGGCCTTGGGGACCGGGACACGGATCACTTTAAAGAATACAAAATTTTGGATCCGGGACTCCGGGATCCGGGAACTTACGTCCCAAAAAGAATAAAGAATACTCAATGTGAGTTTTTCCCCAGCCT
This sequence comes from Thuja plicata, assembly GCA_018584345.1. Classification (NCBI taxonomy): domain Eukaryota; kingdom Viridiplantae; phylum Streptophyta; class Pinopsida; order Cupressales; family Cupressaceae; genus Thuja; species Thuja plicata. The sequence continues at coordinate 1,603,019 of MU228269.1, forward strand.
CTGGAGAAAGATTAAGGTTGCTTGTTATCGTTGAAGGCCTGAAGGAGGCAGGAAATGTCATCTTCATCTACAGTCTTCAGGCTGGCACTTCTGTTCCTGGCTACTTCAACTTGTTCCCCCAGCTCTGGAACATTTTCTTTAAATTCATCTACCATCCTTGCCGCGTCATGGCCCTTAAGTATCATTTTGGTTAATTTTGTCATTTGGGCCCCGTCTATCCCCTCCGGGGATTGGTATCAAGATTGCATTATTTCATCAAAACTCCCCAAAACTGAATCTTCAGGGGTGTACATATCTGTACTAAGGGGATCAGCCCCGAAAATCTTTGTTACATAAGAATTAAATAAATTAGAAGGATATTTTATGTTGTGCACCTTCTCTTGCAAGAACTCTACTATTTGCTTGGTTACCTCCAATGTGAGGTCATGTCTGGCGTGCTGAGTCCTTACAAAATCAAATGATTCCTCACCCAGAATTTTGGATTCAGAAATCATATCCTCTCCCAAGGTGAGGAGCTCTTCAAGCTCTACCTTCCATGCCTGGTAATTTTTGGCGTCACTCTCCCACTGCTCAATGAGTGCTTCCGCCTGATGAATAATTTATCGAGCTGTGTATAAGTCTAGGAGAGTGGATGCTAGGAAACACCGGGTGTTTCCTATCTGTAGGGCGACCCATTCATCTATAGCTTGGGCCTTCTTCTTCATTACTCGCAGGGAGTCTATGTCACTCTGCGGTAATTCTTCTGATGTGGAGGTCTCCGGAGGAGCCGCGTTGAGGGATCGGGCAAGCTCACTAAGCAACCCCATAAGGTTTGTATTCTTCTCTTTCTCAGCCTTGAGCCTCTGGGCCTCCTTTTTGTATCAGGCTTCAACTGCCCTTGCTACCTCCTTAAGCAAGTCTACCTCACCTTGCTTTCCTCTTTTACCCAGGGATACCTCTGCAATGTTGTAATCTGCGGGGTCTACTATTGCTTCATCGGTGTCTGGGGGAGGTGTTGCCACAATGGCAACTGTCTCTCCACCTGGCCCAGTTCACAGAGTATGAACTGTCCAGACCTTCTTTGCCTTCGGCGGGGCCTGAACTTGGGCCATCATTTTGGCCAGGGAAAGAGGAATCACTGGAGCGAACTGAGATTTTCTCTTTTTGCTCTCCACCAGCCACTGAGGTGGGAGAGGTTGCCTTCCTGCCAGACTTCCTTCTTCTGATTCCTTCCCGGTATCCGGTGGCTCTTGCTCCTCTTTGATACGGACCTCATTCATCCTCCCTCCTGCCTCAACCTTTTCTGTAGCAGTATTCTCTTTGTCAACCTCCATCTCCTTAGCCTGGTCCTGCATGTTTATTGTTGGGTCTGGACCCTGGTAGGCTTCTTCAGGGATTTCCTCTTCAAGCTGCTCCTCTTCTTCTTTTTCTTCCAGGGCTTCTTCTTCTGTTGGTAGTAAGGGAGGTATCGGGCCAAGATTCAGAATTTGGGCCGCTGTGATAACCTGCCCGAAGGTTGCCCCCGGGAGTGGCCTTGGGAACATGATGGCTAGGTTTACAATTATTCCCGAAGGTTCGGTTCCCCTAGCGGATGCCATTTGTTCACCTAGTTTTAGTTGGTCCACTCCCAGACCTTGTGTTTCTGGAGCCCCAGAGATAATCTCAGGCTCTAGCTCTTTTTCTTCTATTTCCTGCCTTTGTTCTTGTGCAGGTTCCTCTTCCAAGTCCTCTTGGTCCGCAGCCTGTTGTTCTTTCTCCAGGACTACCGTCTCTTCTTGTGTGTCACCCTCCTGCAAATTCTTGAACTTATCAGTCGTAAATACATCGAACTCTTCTTCAGGAGGGGGACTGGCTGGGACCTCTTTTGGCTCTGCTTCTTTCTCCAGTTTCGGGGAACTGGAAGAAAGGATCTCTACTTCTCGGGGAAGGGACGCCACTGGGGCCGGTTCTTCCTTGGGCTGTTTGATGTGCTTTATCTTCCTCCAAGTGATCAAAGGTGGCCCTGCATGTGCTATTGCTTCCGCCTCCATGGGATCCACCCCCATTGCCTTGACCATTAGGGCTGCCAGCGACGGGGAGGAAGGAGGACGAATTGGTCTGGCCATGAGCAGGGGAGTGGCAAGCCTCATTATTAACTGCTCCCTCATTTGCTGGGAGGCTACCATGGACTGCTTGATCTGCTCTTGTATGGGGACTTCTTGTGCGGAGGGTGTTGTATCTATCTTCTTTCCCTTGTCTGCGCCCTGCGAAGAAGTCCCGGCCCCCGGGGTCAATCTTGGTACCGGCGGTGGTGCTAATTTTGGTGTCGGTCGGGGAGCTTGACGCATACTCCTGAGGCATACCTTCTTAAAATAGGCATGAATTCACTCGACCACATCTTGAGTGAAGTCCTCAATTGTTTGCCCCTCCTGGGCGGCCCAATCCATTACCGGCAGTGCCATTTTATCGATCCCCTTTTCTTTGTACCGGGGATCTATGGTGGGGGCGGTGTCAGAAAATCCTGGAGGGAATCTCTAGAGCTTCAGTTCCTGCATCATTCCGACTGTCATTCTGATGTAATATCGGCTTCGCACATCCACATCATCCTGGCAATCAGCCCAAAAATCCTCCATATGTATTTGATGGGGCTCCCAAGCCCGGGGCATTGCCGTTGCTATTTTTTCATGCGGATCAAAGTTCTTCCATGCTAGATAGAATTCTTGCGAGTTATAACTTTTTAGCTCATTGTCTGCCTCCTTTGCAGTGGCCAGACTGCAAGTGCAGTTCCCACAGGTGATTGGGAATGAGACATTGGGGACCTTCTTGAGGGCAAAGAAGGTATGTAATTCTATCATTTGTCTTCAATATTCCAGCAGCATGATCTTGTCCCCGCAATGCCTGGGCAACAAGTAGGGTTTCCCAGAGAAGCCGATGACCCTAATGTATGTATGCTACTGGAACTAAATGTAGTAGTGCCCATAGATACTAACTAACTTCATCGCCTCAATGGCTAGGCGGTATCCGGCATCCCGGGTGGGTGTGAGCAGATGGTAGTAAACGAACGCATCGTTTACTCGGTAGAAACTGGGGAAGCTGGCCTCCCATTGAATTTATGGGAAATGGTCCCATGGTGCTCTTTGTTTCGGGCCTATCCTGAGCATGCCATCTGTAAGTAGGCCGTTAGAATGGGGCCTCTACTGGGCTAGGGCCTAGAAAACATAAGAAGACATATAGAACTTCTTTCTCCTCTCCACCTGGAGGAACTGGGAGTCGACGTGATTAGAGATTATTGTGGCCCAGTCAAAGAATTCTCCCTTGGTGGAGATGCCGAGGAGGAAATAGTACATCCAATTTGCAAACTCTTGGGCGGAGGGTTGCCCAAATACCCGGGATAATGCTATTATCCCCATCTGGATGCTCTCCTTGAACTCAGAGTGGGGGATTTCTATCTTCATTCTCTTTGGATCCCTCTTTGGGGCCTTGAGCTAGTGGGTATTCAGGTACACCCGGGCAGCATCCTTCAGTTGAGTAAACTGGTCCAAGGCATCAGCCCTTGTGACCACTGTGGCTCTGTCGAATTTTGGGATTCCTAATCCCGCCCGGAATGTGTCTGGGTCGAGAAATACCAGTGGAGTGGGGTATCCCGTAGGTTCTGTTGTCGCAAGCATGACGGCCCGGACGGAAGAATTGTAGTTGGCAGCGAGTGTTAGAATAAGCTTCGGAGACTGCATGAAGCATGAAAAGTAGGTTTCCCGAAGGATCCTGAAACCTCTGACGTTGATTGCTAATTGATCTCTAGCTTATCGCTGGATGTGCATTACTTTTACTAAGGCTTGCATCTCTGCCCACGTTCTAATGCTGGTGTCAGTTATGAGTTTAACCTTGGACTCAATCTTTGAGCCCGTAATGATGTTGTTCTACACGAACTTCATGGTGAGGGGCAGTTTCTCCAGGGTCCTCTCCATCTTAGATTTCATAACTGCCCTGGTCTCCGTCACTGTGGGTAGTTCCAGACTTCTGGGAGGAGATGATGCAGATGCTTCAGACATGTTTGGAAGAAGAAGTCTGGGAACCTGCAAGACAAAGCGACCATCAAAATATTTTTATTAAAATAAAATAGTTACTCCGGGGTCCGGAGATCTTACCTCCGCGGTGTTTTCCTTTCCTGAAAAGTTAGTATCATGCAAGGATAACCCAAAAGCAAAACACAGCATAAACTTAAAGTATCAACATATCCGGGTCTGGGGAATTTTATCACGCTTGGCAAAGACACAGGATGGATAGTGGTAAGAGGCCCAAAGCCCAGAGAAATGACCGTTAGTAAAGATGTATGAAAAGGCAAGTTGTCGAGCCCACGTGGACGCCACGTGCGTTGGCATTAAATAGATGTGATGGCGATGACGGTGGAGCCAACTGTCCGATCGCGTAAAAAGGGAAAGCCACTTAGCTGGAATTGATTGCGCGCATGGGACGTAAATTAGGTTCTGACAGCCTTGATGGAGGAGAGAGAAAACTGCCTGTTCAAAACCGGCCGAGAGCCGAGTTTCAAACAGGTGGTTTTTTACCTTGAAAGTGAGTTCGAAGGTGAAAACCAGGAGCAAAGGCGACTCGACCAGCTTGTTGAGTTACCTGGAAGGATATACACGAGGCCGAGGGGTATATATAGAGAATGGAAGGAGATATACAGGGGTTTTACAACTATAATACATATATACATGAATATACAATGCGAAGACTCCCGCGGGAAAACCAGACAAGGCAGAAACAAAGATATACAACCATTTACATTATTTACACTATTTACAAACTTTACATAATTTACAGAAAAAAAACTTCTGCATAAAGGGCGGACGACCCTTTGGCAGAGCCAACCCACCAACGGGCGACAAAAACTATAAACAAAGGACCGAACCAGATGAAACACAGAAGCAAAGAAAAACCAGACAAACAAATGGAAACCAAACAAAAATAGAGAAAGCCAGAGAGGAGGGAAAGCAGAAAAACCAACCTGAAAATGCAGAAGGTGGAAGAAAGGGAACATTACCACGGCAGCTCGAGTTTTCAAACTGTCAGAATCACCACCACGAAGAACTCACAATTGCCTGAGAACATAGAAGGTGTTAAGCTTTGATTATCACAAATTCTCTGCAAATGCGCTGTTAATTGCTTTAAAAAAAAAAAATCGCTCTAATTCGCTCTAAGTGCTCGAAGGTTTTAATCGCGGTAAGTGTGAAAGTGACAGATAATTCTTATTTATACTTGTGGTAAAAGGCAATCCTCCGCCTTCCGGCGATCTCTGGACAGGCAAAACCTCTGGACTCCAGGCATGGGGATTCCTCGCGATGATATTCCCAAGAACATCACGATGAAGAATCCTAGAGTCCGGAATCCGGTTCCCAACAAAAGGCAACCTCCGGGACCGGAGTCCCGGAGGAGAAAACCAAAACAACAAAATGACACGCCGGGGAAGAAAACCCCGGAGAAAGAAAACAAAAGGGAAAGAAAGACAAGGCAAAGCCCGCAAAGCAAAAGCAAGCAAAAGCAAAAAGGGGGACCCAACATTTTGCACACAAAATGTAGAGATGGGGATGCAGGGCATAACAAATGGCAACTATCTGGGACAAATGCCTTAGGCATTTGAGAACTATAAAATCTCTGGTTAGCAAAACTGGAACAAGCCACTTCAGGAAGCGTCTGACAGGCAAAGGGCAACATATCTGAGAGAATCCAACCACGCAGGAGCCAGTCCGTAGTCTTTTATCAGTGGTGTTGTGTGTGCTTTGGAAGGAAATCAAACCAATGACCTTTGGGAGGAATAGAGAAGAGGCACTAATTACATCGAACTAGTCATCAATTCACTCGTTTCCCCCGGAGACCGAAGTTTTATCCCGCCTTTCCTCTTGTTATTTTATTTGTTCCCAGGTAGGGGAAGGCGGTACTTATTTCACCATTAAGCTCAAGCTTAGCTAATTTTAATGGCGGTACTTCTTTCACCTATCCACCTGTGTTTAGATATTCGAAGAGGGGATAAAGCTCCAGACCCGGGAGGAATTTATTTATCTTTTCAGACGTCGGTCAACCAATCAGTATAGCCGCTCTACCCTCGGTATGTCCGATTACTTATTCCTTGCATTATTATTTAAGTTCACTGATTGCCAAATTCCAGAAAAAAATGCCCAATGGAGATTCCTCAAAACATGCTATATCCTGCAAAACAAACCCCAGAGACCGGGTTGATTCCACCAGGCTAAAGATAGATTCTAAAGTTCACCATGTCATAGACATTGTACCGGAGGCCAAAGTTATGCGAAGCATTCCAATTCCTGCAAGACGGAACAAAACACTGGGACCGAAAAGAAAACCAAAAAGAGAAAACAAAAACAACCAAATGGGACTACCCCGGAGGACAGCCGACAAGGCTATTTACAAGGCAGGGTACCTCGCAACGAGACACCCAGGGAAAATATTTATAAGCAGAAGGCTTTACATATAATACAACTTAGGCCAAACTTACCTTACTCAAAATAGTGTTTGAGAAATTTTCCATTGACGGGCAATGCGACAGGTTCCCCAGTCAAAGTGTTGAGACGGTAAGTATTTGCCCCACAGATTTTTGAAATCAGGTATGGTCTGAGCCAGAGCCATTGGAACTTGGTATGCTTTCCTTTCTTCTCTTAGGCCTTGTCCCACAGAAGGACCAGATCTAAGATCTGAAAAGCCTTGTATTGGGCTCTTCTGTCAAACCATCTTTTTACCACTGCTTGGTGACGCACAAAATGTTTAAGGGCTGCGTCTCGTTGTTCTTCCATTCGCACCAGATTCAAAATTCAAACCTCCACAATGTTGTCCCTGTTGTTGAATTCCTGCATGAACTATAATACTGTGATCTATAAATTGACTGGGAATATAGGGGTCTAGCCATAAACCAGGTGGAATGGTGACATTCCTAGGGCAGCCTTAATGTGAATGCGATCTGCCCAAAGGGCGAATTTTAGCTTTTGGTGCCAATCCCGGGGATTCTGTTCTAACAAATGTTTGATCACTTCAAGAAGACTCTTGTTTTTTGATTCAGCAACACCATTTCCCTGGGGATAATAGTTGCTGGAGAACTTTAGTGTGATCTTCCGATTATAGGTCCATTCGAGCAGCTGAGCTGAAGAAAATGCCAAACCATTGTAACATACTAAAGCGAAGGGCATTCTGAACCGTGTGACGATGTTTTCTTCCAAGAACTTGTTAACTACGTCTGTCATGTTGTTTTTGCAAGGTATAGCTTCAGACCACCAAGTGCAGTAATCAGTAGAAGTAAGGATGTATCGGTGGTTGGTAGACGAGTTGGGGTTGATCTCCCTGATGAAGTCAAATGCCCATTGGGTGAAGGGTCTAGCCTCGTAGACTGGTTGTAGAGGCATAGCCGGGTTACGCTCGTGATGTGCTACAGTTTGACAAGTATGACATTTCCTAACATGAGCGTAAATGTCTTTGAAGATACAAGGCCAATAGTATCCAGCCTGAAGGATCTGATGGGCAGTGGCGTCAGCTGAGCCATGCCCGGTTCCAAACTATCCATGGAATTCATCGATTATCCTTACAGCTTGGTCTCTGTCGATGCACCAGAGGTACACCCCCTCATAATTTCTGCAGTAAAGCACGGAGTTTTTGATCATGAAGTGTGCACTTTTCATCTGCAGGGTGCGACGTTTGTGGGGAGGCAACCCCTCTGGACATTTTTTATTTAGTAACAAGTACACCAAATCGGTATACCATGGGTCTTGGGTGATAGACTCCACTGTGTAAGTCTGACATTCTATGCGGGGAGTCTCTTCTTCCATCACCCGACTTAGTCCTTGGCCCCGGACAATTTTCATGGGCTGCATTTCTAAGTCATATTCCTGGAGGATGGCCATCCATTTCCCCCGTCTCTCACCCAATTCACTCTGCATCAGCAAAGATTTGATGGTCTGGTCTGGGATAATAGCATGCACTTTTCTTCGAAGAATATAATGCCAGAATTTCTTCACGACGCGAACTAGAGCAAAGGCCTGTTTCTCTAGTGACGAATACCGGACTTCAACGTTCTTGAAGGGGGAACTCATGAAAGCTATTGGTCGTTCCTCCCCTTCAACCTTTTGGGTCAACACTGTAGCAGCAGAATGCGGCGAAGCAAATGAGTATATGTAAAATGGGAGGGAATAGTCTGGACTAGCCAGGATAGGTGCCTCCATTATGGTCTGTTTAATCTGGGCGAAGGCCCGTTTTGCTTCAGGACTCCACTCAATCTTGGTATCTTTCTTCATCATTTCATTGAGTGGTTTAACTATTTCTGCAAATCCCATGATGAATCGTCGTAAGAAGTTGATTTTTTCGAAAAAGGATCGCATTTCTTTCTTGCTGCCAGGCATCTGTAGATTCAGCAATGCCTCAACTCTATCAGGGTCGATGGATATACCCTTCTCAGAGACTATATGCCCGAGCAACTTCCCCTCGGTGACCCCGAATATGCACTTCTTAGGGTTGAGGGATATTCCATACCGGTGACACCTCTCGCAGATCTGAGCGAGGTGGGCAGGGTGATCACGCCTGTCCTGGGAAAAGATGGTCAAATCATCCATGTAGATGATTATGCATCAATTTATGAGGCCCTCAAATGCAATGTCCATGGCCTTTTGAAATGCAGCCCCTGCATTGATCAAACCGAAGGGCATTCTCCTGTACACAAACATTCCCCACTTGGTGGTAAATGCTATTTTCTCTCTATCCTCATACTTGACCATGACCTGGTTGTATCCTGAGTATCCATCTAAGAAAGACATCATCTGGGATCCATTCACTATTTACAACACCTCATCCAACGAGGGGAGAGGGTGATTTTCCTTCTTGGAGGCCTTATTCAAACTTTGGAAATCCACGCAAAGGCGGATCTCACTAATTTTCTTCCTGACAGGAACCAGGTTGGCAACCCACGTAGTGTGCCAGATTGGGAAGATTATCTAGGCTGACAGCAATTTTTCTACCTCCTAACGAATTATAGGTTCTATTAGGGGGTTGACTGGTCTTTTCTTTTGCCGAAAGGGCTTAGCGTCTGGTTTCAAGGGAATAGTGTGGGTCATGATAGATGTATCATACATTTTCAAGTCTTCATATCCCCAACTAATCACATCAATGTATTCTCAAAGAACCGCGAGAATCTTCTCCTTCTCCTCAAGGGAGCAGGAGGTACCAATGTGGATGATCTTTTCTTCACCGGGCTGGCCGATGTTAAATTTTTCAAACTTTCCTCCCTCAGGGGAGGATGACACCTTCTCACGGGCCTGAGGGTCCGAGTCGAAGATTTGTTCCAATGCAACCATTCCCTTGGGGATGGTGTTAGTGGGCAAGTCCATGATCCCATCATCTTCATCACCCTGCCCAGTATCGTCATGGTCTCGTTCCTCCACTATCTGATCCTCAAAGACACCAAGGTTTGCCATGAAGGCCAAGATATGCTGATCATCCTCAAAAACCTGAAAGTGGGTGACATTATCTGGAATGGATGGGGTGGGGACCATCTCAACTGAAAATCTCTGGAGTCGTGAGCCGGCCATTGGCTCAAGTGTGCTGGCAGAGACGAAAAGGGCATCCAGGACATAATTCCGTCACCGGGGAATGAGGTCAATGCTAAAGGCATTGAAATATTTGATAAGGCTCCAATCCCGGTTGCGGTATGTAGCCAGCCTTTTTTCGTGACATGTGTATTGACTCCGGACTTGTTTAACAATCAACTCTGAATCACCCAAAGCCCGGAGGCGAGTGATACCTTTCCTTAGTGCAAATAAGAGTCCAAGGACCAAAGCCTCATACTTCGTGACATTGTTTGTACAATTAAACTGTAACCTATAGGATGCGAGGAAGGACTTCCCTCGTGGGTTGATTAATTCTACCCCGGCCCCACAGCCCTATTTGGATCGGGACCCATCGAACTTCAGGGTCCATAAGTCATTGTTTGCAATCTGGGGCTGGGGCAGAGGAATTCTCTTTGGATTATTGCTGGGGGATTTAGGAGGTGTCTCCCAGACTGCCGGCGTGAGAGTGGAATTTTCCTCTGGAGTTCTTAGAATTTGGGATTCCCAGGGAGATGACACCAAAGGAGAATCTTTCATAGGGGCACTGGGTCCCGGGGAATCTCCTAAATGTTGCTTGTTTTGGAGGGTATCGAGGTGCCAGTTGGCGATCGAAAGATATGGATCACACTCAAGCTCTGAATGTTTTTTGTAGTATACTCGTTACCAAGTGTCGAACAGGAGTGTGGAAAGGGTTACTGTGGCGCCTTGAGAGATGACTTCAACTCTCATCTTTTCTTCGAGGTCTTGTGCTCTTTGCAGCACGACGGGATCCTCTCCGGGGATGAAATCGAACGTTAAGATTTCAAAAGGGCGGTACACCCCCAGAGAAGTCTCAGAGAAAAGGACTTCATTGACCCTCCCAACTTTGGTAAGGGCCTGTTTCATCCAGGGTTCACTTTCGACCCAGATCTGGTTTGATTCTCCTTCCCATGGAAGCCATAAATAGGTGAAGTCAGTTGAGAAGTATCCGTTCAAGGATTTAGACCAATTCTGACTTAGTAACATCCCGTAGGTCTCTGGGATGTCCACCACTTGGATGTCAATGATGCTGGCTATCCTGGGGTCCTGGATAAGATGTATCTTGACGTTCTTCAATTCCCCCACCATTTTCACAGCAGTCTTATCCAGTTGGATTACTGCACCATTAGACGGGGTGGGGTGGAGTCCGAGCTTCTGACAAATGGACAAGGGCATGATGTTACCCAAAGCTCCAGAATCTACTAAGAAGTTGTGTATAGTTTTTTTGTATATGTTCAGGCCTAGTAGGAAGGGAGGATCCTCATTGTTTCCCCGGAAGACGATCACGTTAGCATCTTCGAATGAGACAGTCTTGGGTGGGCGGCTGACAGCTTCTGGGTTCCCTAAAAGCTTCAGAAGAGACTTCTTCTACTCAGGACAATTTAGCAAAACCTCCATCAAGGTCATGGAGGTGGTGGTCTGTTCTAATGCTTTCATAATATTAAACCTTCCTCCGGGGAACTGGTGATTTTCCTCCATGAGATCTTTTGCTTGGTTAGAGCTGGGACCTTTTGGAGGTACAGGTCGATCAGTCGTGTTGTTCTAGGGAGGAGGAGTGTCTTTGATGGGAGGTGTAGGTGTGTAAGCTGGTCCTTTACACACCTAGCTCTGGGTATTGTATGGAGCCCGTGGGTTGGTAAAGGCATTGGCCTCAAAAGGCGGGATGGATTCGTCAAAGAATCCCTGCAGTTCAGATTCTTCTTCATCTTCTCCGAAAGTTATGAAGAAGATGGTGTCGCAGGTGAAGGCACTGTGGGTTGTCTCCTGGACAGGGGGTTCTAGAGGGGTAGTATCATGCAAATGCTGCCTGTCCAGTTGGGAGATCATGATAACTTTCTCCAAAGTGGCACAATTCACCTCGTTGTGTGAACCTGTATCGTGTAATCTACACCAGTTAGTCATGGGCTGGAAATCCACGACCGGCGTAAAATGTGATGGTCCAGCACCAATTTGGCTGGTGTTTTGGTTCAGAGGCAGGCCTCCGGTGTTAGCGTTATTATTCCATTGTTGTTGTTTGAGCTTAGGCTCGTTGTTAAAGTTTCTTCCCCCAGCATTTTTATTTCGTTGGCTGGAGAAGATATTTCCCCTCTGGGAATTTGAATTCTGGGGTGCATAGGACCCTGCCTTCAGTTGGCCCATGTCCATAGTCAGGGTGGACAACATTCGCCGGAGGGATTTGACCTCAACGGTTAATTGAGTGTTAGCATCACAATGTGACAGCTGTGGTTGTTGTTGGCTTCTTGGGAAGGCAGCAGGATTCACCGGAGTCGAGGGTGGCAATCCTCTAGTCGCGGACGACTGGAAGAATGGCACTCTGGATGGTTGTGTCTGAGTTTGTTGTGTCTGCTGTGGCTGATTCCAAGGGAAGACTTCTAGACCCGATGTGATTTGGGTCTGGGCTGGGTAAACATACCATGCCTATTGGTCTATCACGGGTGGCGGAGGATTCATCACCATCGAGGGGGCACCCATTGCCAAATTAGGGTTGTAACCCCCAGCGTAAGCAGTTCCACCAGGGATCATGTTGAAAGGCGTGTTCTGTCCAATCCCGCCCGGGGATTTGTTGAGACCACGGGACAGCTCTAGGGCTAGGTTGTAGACTTTTTCCAAGGTGTCCCAGTCGCCCAAGGAAGTTGTTCTCCAAAGGAGGGTGGCAACGAAAGGGTCCATCGCATTGAGATATGTTTGTATGGTTACATCTGGAGATGGGACAAAAGGGCCCATGCACCTTTTCAGGGCGCGTTGGAACCTATGATTGAATGCTACAAGAGGCTCATTGGGTTCCTTTCTGATGGAGATGAACTGGCTATGGGACCAGGCTGGGTCCACATGCACGCGAAAGGCAGCTAGGAAGGTGTCTTCCATATCCTGCCAAGTGTTGATGGAGTTGGCAGGAAAGTTAAAGTACCAGTTCAACTTGCTTTGTCCTAAGGACAGGGGGAACATGCAGGTCACAACATCCAAATGTTGGATCCGGTGCCAATTCATGGCATCTTTGTATGTCTGTAAGTGTTCTTCTACGGTTCGTGAGCCTAAGTGCTCATATCACAGGCAGATCTTCTACGGGTGAGAGGGTAAATCATTGGTTGTGCCCGAAAAAGTGCCCATTGGGGACCCAGTGTTTTCGAAGTATGCAGCCATTGGGGGAATTATATGTTGGGTAGTTTGGGTACTGGTTCCCAGGATTATCTAGGGAGTTTGATTATTCGGTGGTACGGTAGATCCCTAGACAACAGTGGCTGGTAGGACTTTAGAGGTCCATTTCTTTCGAGCAGGGGGCTCAAGTTCGACAAGCTTTCTAGGATTCGAGGCGGACCTAAGAACTCTTTCAAATTTCACTGGGGAGAAAGATCCAATCCCAGTGAAGGCTTGTCTCCTAAAACTACAACTCGGGGAACCCTCAGAAGGTGTAAAATTGGAATTTTGGGAGGGGGATGAGCTCATGCCCTCATTCTAGTGCCAGTTTCTGTTGACAAGGTTTTGCTGACCGGGTCCGCCAACAGTCATAAGTTGTCACCGGGTTCCGGGGAAATCGGCCAACTCCACCTGCAAAGGTTGTCTGGGGGAAATAAATCCTCCAATCCTTCAAGCACCTGGGTGTCGAGTCACGACGGTATGGGGCTCGGTTGGGAGAGGTGACTATTTTTGAGGGGGATAGCTGGTTTCTTCAACTCATCATCTCCAGAGATTTGATCAAAGTAAAGGTTTTCCCGGGCATTCTACACTTAACAAATAAAACAAAAAAGATCCTGCAGGGTTAGAAGTATTTCATCTAACTATAGTCATGCTATAATATCCAGAACATCAACAATACTCTGGTAAACTATACTAAATACCGAAGAAATACATAACCATCAGCTAGCATTTTATCAGTAGCAAGAGGAAAGAGTTCGTTAATCTACTTTAACATACCATAGTAAAAGATATACAGAACATTAAAACATGAAATACCATTAACTCAGAAGCAAGAGTGCCAACAATATCATTGCCAATAATCCTTCATTCTTCATTAATATTCAGTCCAGCAAGCACTGGTGCGTGATACAATGGCGACTCCAGGGGAGCATCTAACTACCAAGAACAGAACAATGGAGCATTGAGATCTGCAACTAAAACCAGGAATTACTTTTCTATTGCTATGGGCAACAAAATCATCAATTTTTCTGACCCTTGGGAATGGGCTGATCTGCCTATTTATACAACTCTTTGCTAACCCTAACCCTATTTACATCATGCTTTAATAAAATACAATATCTGGGGGCCGGTACTACCTGTGCCACCCTACAAAAGACCTGGAGACGGAATAGGTCTGTCATGTCAGAAGAATAAGATAAGAATATACATCAGAAGAATCGGTCTTGAGAAGAGAGCCAGAGAGGAGAAAGAAGAAGTAGGTCCCTCAAAGACTGAGGCTACATGCCTCATAAATGGTAAATGCGGCACCCTGTCTTCAATGTGCCAGATATACCTTCAAACGGTGCCTCGAGAAGACCACCTTGTCAGAGGAGCAAGTGCCGAGATGACGCCTCTTGATGTGCCCAACTACCTTCTGACAGTCTTATTAACCACCTCTGAAAGTGACTGGTCGGCCTTGGGGACCGGGACACGGATCACTTTAAAGAATACAAAATTTTAGATCCGGGACTCCGGGGTCCGGGAACTTACATCCCAAAAAGAATAAAGAATACTCAATGTGAGTTTTTCCCTGACCTCCAGAGAAAGCTTAAGGTTTCTTGTTATCATTGAAGGCCTGAAGGAGGTGGGAAATGTCATCTTCATCTATAGTCTTCAGGCTGGCCCTTCTGTGCCTGGCTACTTCAACTTGTTCCCCCAGCTCTGGAACATTTTCTTTAAATTCATCCGCCATCCTTGCCACGTCACGGACCTTAAGTATCATTTTGGATAATTTTTTCATTTGGGCCCCGTCTATCCCCTCTAGGGATTGTTATCGGGATTGCATTATTTCATCAAAACTCCCCAAAACTGAATCTTCGGGGGTGTACGTATCTGTACTAAGGGGATCAGCCCCAGAAATCTTTGTTACATAAGAATTAAATAAATTAGAAGGATATTTTACGTTGTGCACCTTCTCTTGCAAGGACTCTACCAGTTGCTTGGTTACCTCCAATGTGAGGTCAAGTCTGGCGTGCTGAGTCCTTACAAAATCAAATGATTCCTCACCCAGAATTTCAGATTTAGAAATCATATCCTCTCCCAAGGTGAGGAGCTCTTCGAGCTCTACCTTCCACACCTGGTAATTTTTGGCGTCACTCTCCCACTACTCAATGAGTGCTTCCACCTGATGAATAATTTTTCGGGCTGTGTATAAGTCCGGGAGAGTGGTTGCTAGAAAACGCCGGGTGTTTCCTATCTGTAGGGTGACCCATTCATCTATAGCTTGGGCCTTCTTCTTCATTACTCGTAGGGAGTCTATGTCACTCTGCGGTAATTCTTCTAATGTGGAGGTCTCCGGAGGAGCCGCGTTGAGGGGTCGGGCCAGCTCAGTAAGCAACCCCATAAGGTTTGTATTCTTCTCTTTCTCAGCATTGAGCCTCTGGGCCTCCTTTTCATATTGGGCTTCAACTGCCCTTGCTACCTCCTTAAGAAAGTCTACCTCGCCTTTCTTTCCTCTTTTACCCAGGGATACCTCTGCAATGTTGTAATCTGCGGGGTCTACTGTTGCTTCATCGGTGTCTGGGGGAGGTGTTGCCACAATGGCAACTATCTCTCCGCCCAGCCCAGTTCACAGAGTATGAACTGTCTGGGCCTTCTTTGCCTTCAGCGGGGCCTGAACTTGGGCCATCATTTCAGCCAGGGAGAGAGGAATCACCGGAGCGGACTGAGCTTTTCTCTTTTTGCTCTCCACAGCCACTGAGGTGGGAGAGGTGGCCTTCCTGCCAGATTTTGTTCTTCTGATTCCTTCCTGGTATTCGGTGGATGTTTCTCCTCTCCGATGAGGACCTCATCCGTCCTCCCTCCTGCCTCAACCTTTTCTGCAGCAGTATTCTCTTTATCAACCTCCATCTCCTTAGCCTGGTCCTGCATGTTTATTGTTAGGTCTGGACCCTGGTAGGCTTCTTTGGGGATTTCCTCTTCAAGCTGCTCCTCTTCTTCTTTTTCTGCCAGGGCTTCTTCTTCTGTTGGCAGTAGGGGAGGTATCAGGCTGAGATTCAGAGTTTGGGCCGCTGTGATAACCTTCCCAAAGGTTGCCCCCAGGAGTGGGCTTGGGAACGTGACGGCTGGGTTTACGATTATTCCCAAAGGTCTGGTTCCCCTAGTGGATGCCATTTGTTCACCTAGTTTTAGTTGGTCCACTCCTAGACCTTGTGTTTCTGTAGCCCCAAAGATAATCTCCAGCTCTAGCTCTTTTTCTTCTGTTTCCTGCCTTTTTTCTTGTGCAGGTTCCTCTTACAAGTCCTCTTGGTCCGCAGCCTCTTGTTCTTTCTCCGGGACTTCCGTCTCTTCTTCTGTGTCGCCCTCCTGTAAATTCCCAAACTCATCGGTCATAAATACATTGAACTCTTCTTCAGGAGGGGGACTAGTTGGGACCTCTGTCGGCTCTGCTTCTTTCTCCAGTTCCGGGGAACTGGAAGAAAGGATCTCTACTTCTCGGGGAAGGGATGCCACTGGGGCCGGTTCTGCCTTGGGCTATTTGATGTGCTTTCTCTTCCTCTGGGTGATCAAAGGTGGCCCCGCATCTACTATTGCTGCTGCCTCCATGGGATCCACCCCTGTTGCCTTGACCATTAGGGTTGCCAGCGATGGGGAGGAAGGAGGATGAATTGGTCCGGCCATGAGCGAGGGAGTGGCAAGCCTCGTTATTAACTGCTCCCTCATTTGCTGGGAGGCTGCCACGGACTGCTTGATCTGCTCCTGTATGGGGAATTCTTGGATGGAGGGTGTTTTAGTTATCTTCTTTCCCTTGTCTGTGCCTTGCGAAGAAGTCCTGGCCCCCGGGGTTAATCTTGGTACTGGCGGTGGTGCTAATTTTGGTGCCGGTCGGGGAGTTTGACACATACTCCCAGGGCATACCTTCTTAAAATAGGCATGACTTTGCTCAACCACATCTCGAGTGAAGTCCTCAATTTTGGGCCCCTCCTGGGTGGCCCAATCCATTGCTGGCAGTGCCATTTTATCGATCCCCTTTTCTTTGTACTGGGGATCTATGGTGGGGGTGGCGTCAGAAAAGCCTGGAGGGAATCTCTGTAGCTTCAGTTCCTGCATCATTCCGACTATCATTCTGATGTAATACTAGCTTCGCACATCCACATCATCCTGGCAATTAGCCCAAAAATCCTCCATATGTATTTGATGGGGCTCCGAAGCCCGGGGCATTGCCGTTGCTATTTTTCCATGTGGATCAAACTTCTTCCATGCTAGATAGAATTCCTACAAGTTATAACTTTTCAGCTCATTGTCTGCCTCCTTTGCGGTGGCTAGACTGTAGGTGTAGTTCCCATAGGTGATTGGAAATGAGACATTGGGGACCTTCTTGAGGGCAAAGAAGGTATGTAATTCCATCATTTGTCTGCAATATTCCAGCAGCACGATCTTGTCCCCGCAGTGCCTGGGAAAAAAGTAGGGTTTTCTGGAGAAGCTAGCGACCCTAATGTATGTATGCTAATGGAACTGAATGTAGTAGTTCCCATAGCTACTAACTAACTTCATCACCTCAGTGGCTAGGCGGTATCTGGCATCCCGAGTGGGTGTGAGCAGATGGTAGTAAACGAATGCATTGTTTGCTCGGCAGAAACTGGGGAAGCTGGCCTCCCATTGAATTTGTGGGAAATGGTCCCGTGGTGCTCTTTGTTCCGGGCCCATCCCGAGAATGCCATCTGTAAGTAGGCCATGAGAATGGGGCCTCTGCTGGGCTAGGGCCCAGAAAACGTAAGAAGACATATAGAAATTCTTTCTCCTCTCCACCTGGAGGAACTGGGAGTCAACGTGATTAGAGATTATTACGGCCCAGTCAAAGAATTCTCCCTTGGTGGAGATGTCGAGGAGGAAATAGTACATCCATTTTGCAAACTCCTGGGCGGAGGGTTGCCCAAATACCCAGGATAATGCTATTATCCCCATTTGGATGCTCTCCTTGAACTCAGAGCGAGGGATTTCTATCTTCATTCTCTTTGGATCCCTCTGCGGGGCCTTGAGCCAGTGGGTATTCAGGTACACCCGAGCAGCATCCTCTAATTGAGTAAACTGGTCCAAGGCATCAGCCCTTGTGACCACTGTGGCTCTGTCGAATTGTGGGATTCCTAATCCCACCCAGAATGTGTCTGGGTCGAGGGATACCAGTGGAGTGGGGTATCCCGTAGGTTCTGTTGCTGCAAGCATGACGGCCTGGATAGAAGAATTGTAGTTGGTGGCCAGTGTTAGAATAAGCTTCAAAGATTGCACAGAGCACGGAAAGCAGGCTGCCCGAAGGATCCCGGAACCTCCGACGTTGATTGCTAATTGATCTCCAGC
This sequence comes from Thuja plicata, assembly GCA_018584345.1. Lineage (NCBI taxonomy): Eukaryota > Viridiplantae > Streptophyta > Pinopsida > Cupressales > Cupressaceae > Thuja > Thuja plicata. Next base: position 1,621,066 of record MU228269.1, read on the forward strand.
TTGTCACTGGATGTGCATTACTTTTACTAAGGCTCGCATCTCTGCCCATGTTCTGACGCTGGTGTCAGTTATGAGTTTAACCTTGGACTCAATCTTTGAGCCCGTAATGACATTGTTCTGCACAAACTTCATGGTGAGGGGCAGTTTCTCCAGGGCCCTCTCCATCTTAGATTTCATAGCTGCCCTGGTCTCCATCGCTGTGGGTAGTTCCGGACTTCCGGGAGGAGATGATGCAGATGCTTCAGACATGTTTGGAAGACGAAGTCTGGGAACCTGCAAGACAAAGCGACCGTCAGAATATTTTTATTAAAATAAAATAGTTACTCCGGGGTCCGGAGATCTTACCTCTGCGGTGTTTGCCTTTCCTGAAAAGTTAGTATCATGCAAGGATAACCCAAAAGAAAAACACAGCATAAACTTAAAGTATCAACATATCCGGGTCTGGGGAATTTTATCACGCTTGGAAAAGACACAAGATGGACGGTGGTAAGAGGCCCGAAGCCCAGAGAAATGACCGTTAGTAAAGATGTATGAAAAGGCAAGTTGTCGAGCCCACGTGGATGCCACATGTGTTGGCATTAAATAGATGTGATGGCGATGACGACAGAGCCAACTGTCCAATCACGCGAAAAGGGAAAGCCACTTGGCTGGAATTGATTGCACGCATGGGATGTAAATTAGGTTCTGACAGCCTTGATGGAGGAGAGAGAAAACTGCCTATTCGAAACCGGCCGAGAGCTGAGTTTCAAACAGGTGGTTTTCTGCCTCGAAAGTGAGTTTGAAGGCGAAAACCAGGAGCAAAGGTGACTCGACCAGCTTGTCGAGTTACCTGGAAGGATATACATGAGGCTGAGGGGTATATACAGAGAATAGAAGGAGATATACAAGGTTTTTACAACTATAATACATATATACATGAATATACAATGCGAAGACTCTCACGGAAAAACCAGACAAGGCAAAAACAAATATATACAACCATTTACATTATTTATGCTATTTACAAACTTTACATAATTTATAGAAAAACAACTTCTACACAAATTGCGGATGACCCTCTGGCAGAGCTGACCCACCAATGGGCGGAAAAAACCAGAAACAAAGGACCGAACCAGACGAAACAAAGAAGCAAAGTAAAACCAGACAAACAAATGGAAACCAAAAAAAAATAGAGAAAGCCAGAGAGGAGGGAAAGCAGAAAAACCAACTTGAAAATGCAGAAGGCGAAAGAAAGGGAAGATTACCATGGGAGCTCGAGTTGTCGAACTATCAGAATCACCACCACGAAGCACTCACAATTGCCTGAGAACACAGAAGGTGTTAAGCTTTGATTATCACAAATTCTCTGCAAACGTGCTGTTAATTGCTTTAAAAAAAAAAAATCGCTCTAATTCGCTCTAAGTGCTCGAAGGTTTTAATCGCGGTAAGTGTGAAATTGACAGATAATTCCTATTTATACCTGCGGTAAAAGGCAATCCTCCGCCTTCCGGTGATCTCCAGACAGGAAAAACCTCCAGACTCCGGGCCCGGGGATTCCTCGTGATGATATTCCCAAGAACATCATGACAAAGAATCCTGGAGTCCAGAATCCGGTTCCCAACAAAAGGCAACCTCCAGGACCGGAGTCCCGGAGGAGAAAACCAAATCAAAAAAATGACACACTGGGGAAGAAAACCCCAGAGAAAGAAAACAAAAGGGAAAGAAAGACAAGGCAAAGCCCGCAAAGCAAAAGCAGGCAAAAGCAAAAAGGGGGACCCAACATTTTGCACACAAAATGTAGGGACGGGGATGTAGGGAATAACAAATTCTTCCTCTCAATTGGTTAATGGCCATTTTGATAATGACTCCTTTCTCACTCTTATTGAGGATGAGGAGAACATTTCCAATGCCTTGCAGTGCCTAGACACCTTTTGACAAGCCTCTGGATCAACCATTCAATGGTGTAAAACTCTGTGTTTCAGACAGTCTTTTCTTCCAGCCCAGCCTTGGCTTACTAGTTTCGGCTGGAAATGGGTGCAACATGGAGAAGTCTTTCACTTTCTGGGCATTCCTTTTGCCTTTCATGGCTCTTCTGTGGAATTATGGAATGCTGTGCTTACTAAAATTGAGAAAAAATTGCATTATTGGATTTGCAAGCCGCTCTCTCTTGCGGGGAAATTCCAGATTTGTTCCAAAGTGCTGGCTGTGACCCATGTTTATTATTCCTCTTGTTGGGCCCCCTTTAAGGCCTCTTATCTCAAGCTTGAGCGTCTACTCAGAGACTTTCTTTGAGCCTCTGGTGCTGATGGCCACGGATTTCATCGGGTTGCCTGGGAGTACTGTTGCCTCCCTCATGATTCTGGAGGCCTGGGCCTTCTTTCCACCCAGAAGCAAGGGCTTGCTCTTTGTGAGAAATGGATTATCTGAGCTCTCACTGGTGATGAGGCATGGAAAATTCTTGTCATACATTTCATCTCTGTTGGATTTCTGGTCCACAGGCCAGCTTGGAAAGGCATTGCCCTCAAGACCTTGCTCACAATGAGAGAACCTGTTCAAATCCAGGGTACCTTTGTCATCAAGAGTATTTGGAAAGCTTGGGAAGATATTAATCCCTGGCTTTGATGGGATGGGGATGCTTTCTGTAATGGGCTCTCTTTCAATCAGCAAAGCCTCTGGTGGTCTCCTCTATTTTCCATACAGGGTATACCCTTGGCCAAAACTCAAGGGGCCTGTGCTCTGCATTTTTTCAAACGTGGCATTCGGACTCCCAAAGATCTTTTTTCCAGAGTCTCTA
>MU228269.1:1626948-1645761 GCA_018584345.1 Thuja plicata
AGGCTTAGTCATATTTAGTGACTGTGTAATTAATCACTTTAATGAGACTAATTTAGAAGACTTAGGATAAGAAGAATAGACTATAGTGAATGTATTAAATAAATTAAATAATTTACTTAATAAATAGCATAAATAAGTATTAATTAAATAATAAATATTTAATTAATTCATCAAGTCAATATTAATTAAATAATAACTATTTAATTAATTAATTAGTAAAGCCATTTTTTAGTGTATACATTTTGCCACTCTTTGAAATAATGTGCTAGTCAAATTATCTCAAAGAAAAATCCAATTTTTTGCCCCTACCCTAGACAATGCCGACAAAGATGACCTATGCATGCCCCCTCGAGAGATTGATTGACAAAATTTATGATTGTGTTGTTTTGTTGTTTCTTTTTCTGTGGAATGTTCAATCAATCTCATGAAAAGAATCGAAAGAAATGCGAGGGAAAATGGGGTGAAACAGAATGATATTAATTGGTAGGGTCCACACATCCACTAAAATGGGTCCATAGGCTATATATAGGGTCAGAGGGTCTACTATAGGATCATTATGCAGAATTTTCTTTTAGAGATTGGAGCTTGGAGAGAGAGCAGAGAAAAGCTGAGAAGATGTCATTCCCCCTGTCAGATCACCACTTCGAGAGAGTCAGATGCTTCTAGAGACCGCCAGATTTTGGAGAGCCGGTAGGTGACTCGATCTGCTTTTTCAATTTGTCAATTCTTGCATGGTTGGATAGGATTTGTAGCATGTTTAGGATAGATTGAACCATAGATTAGGATAGAAAAATTTTGTGTTTGGAAGAAAAAATTAGATGCGCAGTTGTGGCACATGTATGCCGAACAAATGGGTATGTTTGTGTAAATAGTGCACATACATTTAGGGTTCCTGTGCATGTGTAGGATGGTAAGTTTTAATTTTGTGCATTTATTTAGGGATGTTGCGCATTTGTGATATTTGCACAAATGATAGGGGATTATGCACATACATGATGGTATGTTGCACATTCATTGAAAATGATAGAATTTGGGCAAAATGAGTACATCAATTAGGTCAAACATCATATCGATAGGCTGAGTTGATCTGTCATAATTGTATTTGTGATCAATTGGTTTCAAGATAAGCAACATTGTAGCATGGTCGCTAGTTAACCTTCCTGAGATTAGATAATTGATAGAATTATCTGTTGATACATGTGATAAACATGTGTTTGATTGATAGAGAGGATAGATAGATAGATCAGTTTGATTGATGTCTGATAGTTTGATTTTTTGATTTTTTTATTATAGGAGGATATTATTGATGTCTTGATGTTGCAGTAGAGATATCCTGTGACACAGAGTCTGAGATCAGTGCTGTCGGAGACTGACAGAGTTTTGATTGGGGTGACAGGCCTATATCATGTGATCTACACACCTGAGATCTAGGTGAATATGGGTATGATGAATGTGTTGACAGAGAGATGGCACTCAGAGATGAGTACATTTTATCCTCCTACATGAGAGATGACTATGACATTAGAGGATGTGTATCACATCCTATGACTGCCTATCGCAGGAGAGTTGGTGTAGTACGACCGACATGGTGGTTGGACGGAGAGTAGAGGATTTTTTGGGGATGAGGACATAGACAAGCTAGAGATTAGCTAGGAGGATATGGTAGAGTTATGTGAACCACTGCCAGTTGTTTTGGCTAGAGAAATCGGAGGATACGTCTGCTCAGATCGAAGATCGCATGGTTTCTGGATAAGCCAGGTGGAATGATATTATATTTTAGGTAGGAATATATATTTCCATAGGTAGGGGAATCTTGTTTGATAATATGACATATGATACTTGTACCAGGATCATCATACAAACGATAAGCTGAGGATTCCACTAAGAACTCAAAATAGGCTTTGGTATCTTTCACATCAAAGAGAGAAGCAATAGTTACCATACCGTCTGCAGCCTTATTTTCATGTCTTGGAATTTTCTCAAAGGTAATGATTGAAAAATATTTCTTAAAGTCATCTACCATATTCTTATATGGTAACAACTTGTCATCCTTGGTATGGTATTCATTATTAACTTGATTGATAATCAACTGGGAGTCTCCATAGACATTCAATTTAGTGACTTTCCATTGCAGATCCATCTTCAATCCAATCATCAAAGCTTCATACTCAGCTACATTATTTGTACAAGGAAAGAATAAATTGTAAGCCTTTGGTATTGTATATCCTTGTGGTGTAACAAATAACACTCCAGCTCCCGAACCATGTTGAGTATATGATCCATCAAAGTACAACTTCCATGTTTGTGTAGATAATGTCAAGATATGTGCATCTGGAAATTCTATATATATATATATATATATGTTGATCATTTGTTAGTGGTGCCTCAGCTAATTGATCAGCAATCACTTGTCCTTAATAGCCTCCCGATCCAAATACTCAATATCAAATTCACTAAGCAACATAACCCACTTAGCCAATCTTCCTATCAATGTTGTCTTACTCAAAAGGTACTTCAAAGGATTAATCTTTGCAATAAGCTTGATGGAATGAGACAACATGTAATGTCACCACTTCTATGAAGCAAAGACTACTGCTAAACATTCTCACTCAATCAGTGAATAATTGAGCTCACATCCCACAAGGGTGTGACTGATGTAATATATAGCCTTCTCTTTTCCTTCTTGATCTTTTTGGGCCAAAAGAGCACTGAGCGAGACTTCTATAGCTGAAATATAGAGCAAGAGTGGCTTGCCTAGAATTAGTGACATAAGAGTAGGAGGAGTTGCTAAATATTGCTTGATCTTAGTGAAGGCTTCTTCACACTTATCATCCCACTTGAATAAGATGTTTTTATGTAACAGGGGTTGAAAAGGATGACTTATGTCTGCTAATTGAGAGACAAACCTTCTAATTGATTGGAGGCATCCTTGTAAAGATCTTAATTGACTGATATTAATAGGTGAAGCCATCTCCATGATCGCCTTAACTTTTTCTGGATCAACCTCTATGCCCTTAGCTGAGACAATATACCCTAATGGTTTTCCCAATGTAACCCCAAATGCACATTTCTTTGGATTGAATCTAATCTGGTACTTTTCCATTCAAGTGAATATTCTATCCAACACTCTTAAATGACCATCTATGTTCTTGGATTTTGCTAGGATATCATCAACATAATCCTCCATTATGGTATGCATCATGTCATGAAAGATTGTGGTCATAGCCCTCTGATAGGTTGCACCAGTATTTTTGAGCCCAAAGGGCATCACATTCCAATAGTATGTGCCCCAAGGACATGTAAAAGTAGTCTTTTCTTGGTCTTCTAGCACAATATTGATATGGTTATAGCTGGAAAACCCATCCATTAAGGATAACATCCCATGCCCAGTCGTCAAATCAACTATAATATCAATGTTGGGAAGTGGAAAGTCATCTTTAGGACAAGCCTTATTGAGATTTCAACAATCTATACAAATCCTGATAGACTTGTATGGCTTGGATATTGGCACAATATTGGAAATCTATTCAACATAATCAATGGCTCGAATGAATCCGACATCTAGTAATTTCTTCAATTCTACTTTGACCATAAGTGCAATATGGGGATGCATTTTTCTTATTTTTTGCTTTACTGGCTTGATTCCTAGTGTAATAGACAAATGATGCATAATAAGATTAGGATCAAGCCCAGGCATATCAGCATAAGACCAGGCAAAGTTGACCTATCTCTCTTTGAAAAACTATGAAAGGGATTCTTTTTTCTGATTCTGTAAAGGATTCTTCTATCTTCAGAATATGTGGGGATTCCTCCGTTCCAATGTTGAGAGGCAACGTTGGTTCAATAAGTATTGTAGATTGCTCTCAATACATATAATTAGGGAGAGTTTCAATCCTTCCATCTTTTGGCACCTCAGAGAGGTTCTCACCCTCAGATACGTCTTTTCTTTTTACTTTTTTAGGACCTAACACTGCCTAGTAAATCGATCAGATTTCCACAATCCATATGAACTTTCAACTTGATTTCTAGTTTTGATTGTGTAATTTTTTAGCATAAAAAAAAAAATCTAACACTGCCAGTGAGTGGTTTTCACCGTTAGATCTATTGATTATTTTGGCATTTTTATGACTGAAAGGATTGGCACCCTCTCCAAAATAAGCCAGGTCATTGAGTTCTATTGGAAATCCTAATTTATGATCCCCTGGTGGTAGATGATCTCTGATTCCAAGATAGTCGATAATTGCATCATCATTATGGAAAACATCAAGTTCTAGTTTATTGGGAGAATCCCAAGCTATAAGCTCAGGATGGATAAGGGGTATTGGATCATTTAGGTCAATTTTAAAGGTTGATATGGTATTGATGGAAAAGTTCTCAAAGTTTATGATCGTATCGGCAAGGTCTATTTCCATACTCTCATCTGAATCGCCTATCTCAAGATAATTCTCACTTTCCTCACAATCGCCAAGAGTAATATCATGTGAATCTAATCCTAGTGGTTTCATCCTTGAACTCTCCCACTCATGAGAATAGTTACTATAGGTATGGAAAACATCAACTCCTATCTCTTTTGTATAGTCAGATAATGAATCTCATTCATAAGCATTAGAATCATCATCATCATCATCATTCCTATGTCTGTTAATGATTTTTGTCGCTATCTTTTTCTTTTCTAGATCTACATATATGCCATGTCTTCAGAACTATAATGCAGGAGCTTTGGAATTCTTGTAGAAAGGTGTAATGTTTTCTTTACCTTTATATTCCTTTGGTCCTTCTCCTTTGTATCCTAATCTGGTGGTGTCTCTTTGGTAATTTGGATTTTTTAGAATTGGTTTTATAACACCCTCTCTTTGCAACCCTATAGGTCCACTACCTTGATATCCCATCTTTTGCAACAAAGTATATCCCTTACCATATACATCAGGTGATATATACTCATTTTTTTCCTCTTCTTGATCTTTATGATGTTTTAGAAAATGATTAGCATTACGCTCAACTGCCTCTTTTGATATAGTGGCCCCACTTATAAATGTGCCATAAACAAGCATAGAAGGAGCTTCTGATTGTTGTTTGGTGATCAAAGATTTTCCAAATGACTTAGGAGATAAGGGTAACTCTGTGATACATAAAATTTGACCCAAAGTGTATTCTCCCATACTTTGCTCTTTTATGTCTATTTTTGATCCCTTTGGATTTAGAGGTCGATGCTTCATTACTAGGATCAATGGGTGTTTTTATGGGAGATCTAGCACAATTATAGGGTACCAAGGGTTTAGGTGTTGTCTTCAAAGTGTTGCAATACTAAAAAGGATTTGAATCTCCTTTGATAGTTATTTCTTGACCATTATGTGGAAATTTCAAATACTGATGATAATTTGATGGCACAACTTGCATAGAATGAATCCAAGGTCTCCCCAAAAGAATGTTATATGCTAAATCCATATCAAGGACTTGACAAAGTACATCTTTGACTATAGGACTGACTCTGACAGGAAGAACAACAGATCCCTTGGATGACCTCTCTTCCTCGTCATAAGAATTAATTGTGATTTTATTCTTTGGATCTAAAATATTTTTAGAAAATCCCAATGCAAGGACTAGTTTTAAAGGGCATATATTCAAGCCAGCACCTCCATCTATTAGTACTCGTTTGATTTTATGATTTTGTACAAGGCCTTCTATATGGAGTGGAGAATTATGTGGGTTATTAATGGCTATATCATCATGATCAATGAAGGATAGGTAATGTGGAGTTGTCAAATGCCCCACCATAGCTTGGAATTGGGCTTGATCTAGATTTGTAGGAACATTGGTTTATAGGAGAGCTTTCTCAAGGATATCCTCATGAGAAGGTGACAGATGCAAAAGATCTAGTATAGATATTTGGGCTGGTGTTTTCTTCAATTGATCCAAAAGATTATATTGATTGGAAACATTTGACATGGACTTTGGAACATAGGAAGACTTGTTCTGAGAGGTGCTAGGTTTAGATGGGACACCTTGAAGAGTAACCTTGGATTGGACTTGAGTGGTAACATTAGTTGGTTGACTCTTTTCTTTGATAGAAATCACATTGACATAGTATTGGGAAGGATGGAATTCAGAAATGTGATTTATATAGTTATAGGATGTGGTATTGTAGTTGGCTTGGTTATCACCCTTAGCATTGGAAGAACTTCCTTTCTCATGTTCAGGAAGTGGATCTTTAATATGTGACTCATTTGAGGTATGTCCATCAACACTAATTTCTCCACTTTCAATCAAATCTTGTATCGCATGTTTGAGTCTTTGACAATCATTGGTTTTGTGACCTTTCCCTCTATAAAATTCACAATAATAATTATCATTAAACCAAGAAGGCTTCACCCTAGGTTCAAAATCTCTAGTTTCAAGAAGTGAAATGAGTTTTTTTGTGATCAACTTCCTTAATGCAGATTCAAGAGATTCACCCAAAGGAGTAAAAGTTCTTCTATGTGGAATAAAGGGTAATCTTGATGAATTGTTGTTGGTATTTTGATTTGCACTTTGATTTCTATGAGTAGGTTGAGTATCATTAGATTTTCTTGTGAGATTCAAAATAGGTTGTGTTGGTTTAACATGTCGATTGTCCACAATCCCATCATTGACAATGTTCTTGTTTTTATTCCAAAATTTGGACTTGTCATTATTGTTGTTGTTGGAATTTTAATTTGAAGATCCAACATTGTCCTTAGAGTAAAGCTTAATCTCACCCTTTCTAACCATAGCTTCCTCAATTTTGACTCTATTTTGAATAAGCTTGTTAAAGTTTGTAGGACATTGTAATTGTAACCTATAGCTCATTTCTTGTGTAAGGTTATGCACAAAGATATCCATCTTTTCTTGTTTAGGAATTGTTCGTGGATACTTGGCAAACAATTGATGTCATCTTTGAAAAAAGGTAAGGAAGGGTTCTCCATTTTTTTGTTGTACATTGCAAAGATCAAGCATAGTGACTTCATGTTTGATATTATATGAATAGTGAGTCACAAACTTGTTAACAAGTTCATTGAAAGACTTGATACCTTGGGGTAGTTTGGAGAACCATTTTGTCCTCCTAAAATTTGTGGAAATAGTCGCATAAGATATGTGTCATTGTGGGCAACTTCAATAAAAGCAGCACAAAACTCACAAATGTGGTCTTGTGGATCCGAATTCCCTTTATATTTATTGAATTTTGGTACCTCAAAGTGAGGAGGGAATGGAATCATAGCCAAATTCTTATCAAAAGGATAGGGACATATATCATCCAAGGAATATTTCTTGGTTGATGATCCAGTTTGTATGTCATGAATTTTTTGTTGAAGCATTTGGAGTTGTTGTAGGAAAGGATCCAAAGGTGGTGGAGGTCCTTGGGTGTTTTGGAAAGCACTATTTTTCTTGTCTTCCCTTTCTCCATGAGCATGTGTCTCTTGAGAACCACCAGGGTTTTCTTGATCATTTGTGATAGGTGGTTCTGTAAGAGTAGAGACATCAAAATCATTGGGTAGTTTTTCTCCTTGTTCAGAAAGCATAAGAAAATACATCTCTTTATCCATGCCTAAAATTCTTTCCATGACATTGTAGAATCTAGCATCTTGCATGGCATCTCTTAACTCTTGATCTGTGGGTTCATGATTGGATGTAATAATTGAAGTTTTCTTAGACCGAGGGTTTTCCTCTTTGGTATTTCCTCCTTCCATCTTTTCTATAGATTCTGGATTAACGGTTTGTTTGAGTTTCTGAGATCGAGTTTGAACTATAAAAGGTGAAAGATGAAATAGATGAGATGTGATGATAGAAAAGATGTGAGAAAGGGATTCCAAAGTGTTGAAGTAGATATGGTAACTTGATAATCCAAGTCAATAGGAGGTATGGATCTCACTATGATATGACAAAGGAAAACCAAGAGATAGTGACCTAGGTAAGTTTTGATTAAGGATGATAGATCCTGATATGATAAAAAATCACAAAAGCCAAAATTTGATAATCAGGGTAATGTTTCAACACTTAAATGTAGATTTTGAAGATTGAAGAATGATTTGGTGAATTTTGGATGAAAGAAAGATAATGAAAAATGATGAAGATGGTCAAACTAAAGATCAAAGGTCTGATAAAATCGAATGTGCTTCCAGAATCATACTGAGGATAAAAATAGGTATCTAAAAAAGTTCTTTTAGAATCTTGAGGGTTCGTACAAAGGCTCACTATTATGTATGTGCAGAAACAAATGCACAGGAAGATTGGACAAATGCATAGCAGAAAGTGATAAATGCGCAGGTTCTGATTTTTTTTCTTTTTGATGGTTTTATGGATGTTTTTGGAAATTTTGTAGTTTTTAGATGATTTTGGAAAAATGAAAATGCATAAACACACACACATGCAAGATAGAAATGATCTAATCTACTTTGATCTAGTATGTATGCACAAACATGCTTACAATTCCTAAGGTTGGCAAGGACACTATCTACTGAATCCCCACTTGAATAATAAAATCCAGCCACACAAATTCACAGCAGATAGCCTAGGAACTTGGAGGCACGGGCTCCTCCTTAAAGTGCACTCACTTCTGTGGCACACCAAGTTCCAAATTCAATGGTTCATTACTTCCCAAAGAACTGTTATCTCTACTATGAACCGTGAGTAATGTGGGGTATCTTCATAGGTTGGGCTACCCGTTGACTCAGAAAATAGAATGTTTTTGGCCACTAAAAAAATATTTTAGTAAGGACATCTGTTCAGGTGGTTGTGATCAAGTCATTTTCCCAATTAAGGGGGCTCTCCCAATCCTTTCACAATAATATTTTCACCTTAACAATGTAGGGACTTTAATGCACCACGTGGGTACTAGAGGAGATTTTGGTTGCCACAACAAATTCACACCTATCCACTATGAGATTAATTACAATGGCAATTTTTGTATACCGGTTTGGAGGGGCTTGGATTTATCCTATTACTAGTTGGGTCATTCCTTGGGGTGAGTACCTCTTTTCCCACCAAAGACCACCCTCTAAAGATTATAACAGTTTCTCTTACACCCAAGGTCCATGAATGGCAAGGGGAGAGGATACATTGTTATAATCTACGATTTACAATTGAGTTATAAAAGAAAGACACAACAGATAGTTTGCTAAATTAAAAAAAATACACAAATTTGAAAAGCATATCGTATTTTAAGCCCAAACAAAAGTTATAGTTTATTTTGCAAACCCCTAGGAACCTGCAAGTAAACTGTCAATAATTTAAGATTGGGGTCTTCATATTTACGACCTGCAAAACAACCTAAAATCTACAAGAACAAACAAAAACCTGTCAGGATAGTTAGCCAAACTAGAATGATGAGAAAACAGGCTTCTACTGGTGAAAAATATGTATGCGCAGAAACAATAGATGAGTGTGTAGGAACAAAGAACCAATGTGCAGATATGTCAATGTGCAGCAACAATGCATGAAAGCGCAGCCTGATGGAATGAATGCACAGTTTGAACAAAAACGTAGTAGGAATGGATGTATGCGCAGGTATCGGGGATGAATGCACAGAAAAAGCATGTAGAATCCTTCACATGGAAAAACTAAAAACAAAATGTCAATTTCTTGGGGATGGCCCCACGGTGGGTGCCAAAAATGTATGCAAAATAGATGTCTACTATGATAGATGAAATACTACTATTAAAAAGCTAATAAATCTATCTAAATGCAACCCAATGAAGAATACAAATGATCAAATGAAGTAAAAAAAAGTTTACCTTCACTTACCCATCGTAGCTTGTCTCCATTGTCCTCCTAACTTTGATTTCTTGGATGTGTGTTGAGCTCTCAGATTTCCAATTGAAGCTCCTTTCCCAAGATGTCACCAAAGTGTGGACATTTGAGTGAATGTATGCAAAATGCAACTAATAGATGATGGAATGGTGTGAAAATTCTTGGATGCTTGATTGAATGCTTGATTGCTTGATTTCTTGAATGCTTGATTGCTAAATTTCCTATTAGCTCACAAAGGGAGAATGAGGCTCCTTTTATAGGATTTTGGAGGACCCAAGCCTAGATAGCATGATCATAGGGTGGAGATTGAAAGGTGGAATATCCTAGGGTTGCTATTGACTTGGTTGAAGGGGTTGAGAGAAAGGGGGATGTAGTTAGAATGTGAGAGGAAGAATAGGGAGGATGTTCCTCCTACATTGACATAGAGGAGAAGAAGGTGGAAGGGAAAGTCACATGTCAAGTGTCTCACAAAGACCATGGAGAGGAAGGAGGAAGGACTTTTTCCTCATGAGGAATCTTTGTACAACTGTCCCATGAGTCATCTTGGACTCTTTGAGGTGGCTTGAGAATCTCCTCAGGAATAGGGATTGCTTCTTGAATTAGTGTAGGAGAAGACATGTGGTCATGACACCAAGTCTTATGAGGCCACATAGCCCTTAGGAATAGGACATGTATGGGTGAGGATAATGATTTATTAATAATTAATTATTTTAGCCAAGGTGATGTGTCAAGTGACTAGGTCTATGAGGTGGATTGGGAGGCTTAGTCATATTTAGTGAATGTGTAATTAAGACTAATTTAGAAGACTTAGGATAAGAAGAATAGACTATAGTTAATGTATTAAATAAATTAAATAATTTACTTAATAAATAGAAGAAATAAATATTTATTAAATAATAATAATTAATTAATTTCATCAAGTCAATATTAATTAAATAATAAATATTTTATTAATTAATTAGTGAAGCTATTTTTTAGTGTATATAATTGGATACCCCATAACCGAGAAATAAAAAGCCCTAAGACACCCTGGACGCCCTGAGATTGAAGAGTTAACTAAAGCCAAGTGGGACAACAGAGGTCTGAAAATCAATTCAATCAGCGAACCTAAAATGAAATTTGGTGAAAATGTGATTGGATATAAATTCTTTCAAGCCAGCAGATTGAACAACGTGTCTTGTGGAGCAGTCAACACTGCATTCAAAATAGTGAAGAAGGGACTGTAACTTGATCTAGCCAAGCTACTACTGAAACAACTTGAAGAGAACATGCAAACAATTAAATCAGACCTATCTAATGCATGTAAATTCGATTCCCAACTGATGTGCACATTCTTTTACTTACAAAATTTATTTCCTTCCATTGGTAATGTCACTTGGGACACCAACCGACCTATCATAACATAGATTAGTGATTACATTAAATCACTAGGAGATAATTCCACACCTCTATTGGATGCCTACTTTACATCATTCAAGAATAGGATGCAAAAGAGGATGAGAATCCCTGCCCAATTAGTTGAACAATACAAGGATGAGATATGTTTTTTAGTTGACACCGACACAACACTCATCAAATCTATTGACCCAATAAAAACATGGTTACTGCCATTAGACTATGAAATTGACATAGGTCTGGCTATAAGAGCTATTGAAGGCCTAATGAATGAACCAGTTGACAAATATTTAAGCAGATTTGGCACATATGAGGAAGCCAAGTCAAGAATTAAGACTGGTTTAGAAGTCAAGAAAATAGGAAGGAAGAAAACACGAATGGTGAACTCACTTTAGATTTTTGGTAATTGATGAAGAGTTGGAACATTCGGTAGACATCACCAAGGAACAGACACCCATCGGTGAAAGAAAAGATTTAAGTGATTCAGATTCTACAGAATTAGATGTAGAGCCACCACAGGCCAAGAAAACAAAATTTACTGAAGTAACAACTACATCTAGAACAAGGAGAAAAACAACAAAGGTAGACTCACCACCCTTAAAGAAAGGCACTATAAGAACATATCAAAAAAGAAATCCTAAATCCTCAACCGAGAAACCAACACCAAGACAATGAAGGAAATATATAAGAGGAAAAGAAGACAAGGATGATACTGAAGAAGCTAAAAGCGAACAAAGAATCTGAGCAGAAAAGAAAAAAAAAATACCAAAGACAATTGATGAAATTTCAGAGTTAATCATCAACACAGGTTGTATACAACATCATAATATTAGACAATGGGGAACTCTATCTACCTAGGATCATAAAAAAATAGAAGAGGCCATCATTAAGATGATGGTAGCTTACAAATATGTACCTATACAATTTGTCAATCATATTCCACATGAGCTACAAGATAAGATATCAGCTAGATGGACATATGCATTGCACATGGAGAAACAGATGAGAGAGAGATCCCTAGTTACATTCATGCCCAATTCAACAGTTGCATAAATTGACTCAACAATGAAAGAGCATGCCAAGAAATTTTCTGCATAAACCAGAGCATACAAAGTATTGCAGAACAAGTTAGAAGATATTGACATAGAGAGAAATAAGATTTGGACTCAAACCTTTAATCCAACCGAGCAGATACTAGCTCTAACCGAGACTTCTCACACCACAAAGAAGGAAGCCACACCGAGCCCTAAGCACATATTCATCAAGGACACCAAGGATGTCAATCCCATTGACTTAACCACAGAAGCAAGTAAGGTCATGGATGATATTCCTAATATATTGAAATCATTAGGGGAAACACCAGTCATAAATATACAAGATATAACTCATGGTGATTTTGATGATGATGATAAGGCTGATGAAGATGTCAATATTGCTATCGAGCCAACAAATGAATAGGACACTACTAATGTTGCACAGGCACTTGTACCAGGTAATATGCCTTACTTGATGCAAGCAATTAATATAATGACTGAATCACAATAGACACCACCTGAGCCTCACACAAAGATACCAATGGAAAAAAGTGATGAACACAGGGAGAAGACAAATACCAGTGAAGAGCCCAAACTAAGTGATGCACCCATCAAGAACACTAGAAAGGCCAACAAGGTTGCACGTCAAGAAAAAGTTGAAGTAGAGACATCTACAACCAACCAATAGGTACAGACCGAGAAACCTATCCAAGGTACCACACCTCCCAAACAATAAAGAACAAAAACCAAGTAACAAAAGGATCTTTCTATAGTACATCATTCCCCTGCTTCAAGCAACATTCAAAAGAAGAAGAAGAACAAGAAAGGAAGTAAAGCCCCCGTCACACTCGATGGGATCATAGATATACCCGACTGTCACCCAAGAACACTTGATCCTAAGCTACTAACAAGATATGGGGAGCTATGCAAAAGAAAATAACTATAGGACAAGCTCAGAAAGGAACACAAAAATTCACAAGTCCTGGAAACAAAAAAGGAGATTCTATTGTAAGTAGTGCCTGACACCAAGATTGATCAAACTGTACCCATTATTGATCAACTTGCAGTTCTTACTAAGGACATCACAACATAGAATGTAGATGTCGAGAAGGTCATTAAGGAATGAGAAGAAGAGAAGTATCACTACAAACTTACTGAGAAAATCAGCCAAGAAGTGGCAGAGAATAAGGTGAAACTTTTTGAACTAGTAGCTACATTAGAAACTGTTATTTCAGAAGTAGTTACCTTAGTTCAAAAGTTGTGTACTCTAGAACACTTCACTACCGAGCATTGTGAAAAGATAGCTAAGATGGATGAAAATCTAAAAGCTATTGCACTAAGTCTTTCAACCGAGCCAAATGCATTCCAACTGCATTATGAAAATATTGTTGAATCTAAACAGTTAAGAATTAAAATACAAAAGGTAGAAAGAAAAATAAGAGATAAAGTAACCAAGCTACATGTCATCTTACTATCGATTCTCACATTCCTATTAGCACACATGGCTATGACAAAGACTTTAATTTCCATGCCAGAGATGTCAATAACAGACAGCAAAAACTTTACTGGCAATTATTCGCCAATTGGCAAATGTCGCATGTCGGCAAGCGGGGAATTGGAAATTTTTTCATATATTAGGTTGACCCTATCACCCAACAATTATTAATATTTGGATCAATTCTCGGGCCCATCGCCCATCGCTTTATTTAATTTTCTATGTTTCTTACACATCATCGCCAATGGAATCTAATTTTTGTCCCCGTAAATTTTAAAAATTTGCCTATAATTTATACCCGACCCAAATGGATATCCTATATTCGCCAATAGTTTTATACATTTATATTTATAGGCCACCCCGAATTTTCCTGGCATTTTGCGGACGCATGTCTGAACCTGACCCAAATTCGCTAACTTTATTAATCATACCTTCATATTGGACAACCCATAATCGCCTTGCAAATAACAAAAGACGTGTTAAAATTATGCGGGCTTTGCCAAATTTGTATACCTTGACCTAATACCTCCCACAAAATTTTCCAAATAAGGATAGTATAAAAACATTTGATCGATAGAAAAGTTTCAGATTGTTGAGTGCAACTGCATACTGCATTGGCGAGTAGTGACTGCAATTTAATTTGAGGCAAAGGTAAGTGATACTTATTCTACGACTGTAATTTTGAGTTCATTATTATTTAGTGGTAACCAGTTAGCGAACACTGGTGACCAGGGGACCTCAAACATGATTTTAGGGCCAATAAATCTATAACCATATTTATATGTATTATAGTCTATTGTCACTTCTTCAACAATTTAACATTTTTTTTTGTAGTGGAAGTCGTTGGAGAATGGAGATGTCGAACAAAAATAAGGGTAACAAGAATAAGGGTAAGGCTCCTGCAAGTGTGGAAAGCCAAGAGAGGCCAACAAAATGTAGAACCTTATCGTTGTACTTTGGTCATGGTGTTGGAAATGTTTCTGTCCAAAATCAGGAAGATACTTCATCACAAGTAGATTTTAAATATTCACAACCTGAAACTACATGACATATTGAAGAAGTAGGCGAACCTGATATCTCAGATCATGATGAACTTGAAGAGGATTTTCAATTAAATACCCAGAGTAGCCATAATGATATAATTGACTTGGATGAGACTGAGAATGTTAGAGATGATGATGGTACAGGGAAAAAGAAAAGAAAAAAACAATTCAAAAAATGATCGGAAGTGGGAGTTGTCAAGGAATTTTCAAATAGAATGGGTGTCAAAGTATCCATTCATTGAACCAGTGGACAATCCAATTAAAGGTCAGCCTCTGGTAGAATTCAAATGTAAGATTTGCACCAAGATAAATAAGATGGAAAAGAGGTTGCAGTTAAAAATTGACATCATAGAGAAGCATATGGGTAAAGTTTACAAAAATAAAACCATTGATGGATTTGAAAAACCAGTGATAAGATGGTAAACAAAGGATGAATATCTGCATGTTAGGAATGCAGAATTATATGAATTTCAGCTGAATATACAGATGAAGCCTGCTCAATTTAAAGGCTCTATTGAAGCTTTTTTTGGAAAAGCATTGGAAGTAGAACTAATGGGAAAAGTTGTTCAGTTAAGTGTTGTTTTAATATTTTGAGAAGAGGGCATCCTATGACAGACTACCCATCATTGAGTGCTTTATTACACTTTCTAAAAGATCCTAACTATCCTAAGAGTCACTGGTTAGTAAATAGTGGATGGTAATGGGCAAGTTTTCTTACCAATGTTGAAAAAGAGGATCTAAAGGAAAAAATTAAAGAGTCAAATTTTATTGCATTATCTTTAGACGGGCTTACAACAGTAGATAATACTTTGTGAGTATGCATGCATGTTTATACTGTACACAATTTTGTCTGCCAACCTCATCTACTAGCTGTTGCTAAAATGAAGGATAATGTGACACCTGAAAATCTATTTGAACTAGTAAAGAGATCTCTAATTGAATATGGAGGTATAAATGACATGACAATTGCCAATAAGTTGGTGTGTGTTGGAGCAGATGGAGCTTCATTAATGCAAGACCACAGGGGCAGTCTTTGCACAAAGATACAATCTTCTTGTGCGCCCTATGTTACTCCCATTCACTGCATGGCCCATAGAATGAATCTATCTTTTGGAGTTGTTGGCAAGCATGGTTAAGTACAAAAAATTGAATTTTTAATCAAAGATCTCTACCAATACTTCTGTAAAAGTCCGAAATGACTGAGGGAATTTCAACACTTTTCTAAAAGATTAACCGATGGGAACAATCTTTTGAAGGATAATGATACTAGATGGATCTCTTTGGATGGACCAACACATCGATTGTTTTCAGAATATCAATCATTGCTTGGTCTAATGAACTCAATTCGTGAAGAAGCAGGGCTACCCAAATTTCTTGAGCTGCTACGAAGGTTAACTAATGTAGAGACACTATTAACATTAGCAAGTCTTTTCCCCCTGCTAGAGGAAATGAGAAATATAATGAAAAAGGCCCAGCAAAGAGCAATGTATATTGCAAAATATGTTGTGCTTCATAAATTAAAATGCATGACACTAGATAATCTCTATTGATCATGTCATGATATAAAATTTGCCAGCCAGCTTAAAATCATAGATTTGGGCAATCCTAACAACTTTTTAAAGATCACTATAAACAGGGAGTTATGTGCTAAAGTACATGGAGTTGAGAAACCAATGTACTACTATGCCAGGGTTGAGTCCGAGGAACCAGGAAAGAAGAAAAAGAAGCGAGTATCAAGTGTTAAAAGGGAATACTTTTCCAAGATTGTTGAGTCTGTAACTACTTCTGTGAAGCGCATTTCCTATGATCTTTCCTTAGAGATTAGAGTAAGATTCCCTCCATTCAAACTACTTGAATCCATGTCTATTGTGTTTCCTCGATATTGGAGTATGAACAATTCGAAGGATTATTGAAATAAGCTACTAACTTTGATAGATCATTTTTGCAAAATCATAGAGTTAAATTGAGTATCTCTAAATGGAATTTTAGATGAATCTTGTTTGAGAGAACAATCAGGCCATTTTTCACAGACAATGAGGGAACAATATAATATTATGGAGAGCCCCCATGAAGATGGATCAGCAACAAGGCTTTGGAAATATCTAGCTGAGAGCGAAATGTTGATTGATTCAATATCATAATTTTTCAAGCTTGATGATTTATGTCTGACCATGATATTGGGGTTGGTGGAGGATGATATATTTTTCAGTTCTTTGGGGTTCCTAAAGTCAAAGCTAAGAAACAAACTAGACAAGAATTTGGAAAATTTCTTGAGGCTCTATACATCCTAGTATGAAGTTCATACTTTTCCTTACGACAAGGCACTGAAATTGTGGAGGAATAAATGTCAGAGAAGAGGGTTGGGAACCATTTCAAACCAAAGTGGGAGTGCTAGAGACAATGATGTGACTTTCATTGACTCATGTACTGGTACTGGTAATGCTAGTGTTGAACTTGAGTTAAGCGCAGGTATGTAGAGTGTAGAAAACATATCGAAGAACCAAGGAGGCTATGAAGTTGATGGCGATGAATCCAAGGATCCCGATAATGAGATGATGTGGCAACTTGAACCTTTGTACAAGTAGCAGGTCCTAGGTATTTATTAAACTTTTTGTTTTAGTCTACTGTCAATTTTTATATCTCATCATCATTCATCAATCATGCATTGTATCATATTCCAATGTCAAAATTCAAAAACATGAATGTGGTTGATAATCTCATGAATTCTACAATTAATAATGGTTTTCTTTCACATTATTCAGCTCATATGGTACAATTCTTAAAGATTTTTTATTTTCTTGAAAACATAGCAATTCATATGATACAACTCTTAGAAATAGAGGTTCTCATTAATTTATTTACAAATATGAAACAATGTAACAATTCATTCATTAATAGTAGTAAAAAGTAGAGCACAATTCTGTGTGATTGTGTTTGCAAAAGTGAATTGACAATGAATTATGACTCAAGAGTCAATACCCAATTTCAATTTCATTACCCTTAGTAAATGACCATGAATTCCCTTTTATAGAAACAAGGGAGAAACACTAGATTCATGTTGATTTTCCTAATGTGAAGTCTCAAAATCAAAATCAGTAAGAGTCAAGACTAGTACACCATCTCTAGAACTATACATTTCTACATTTGACAGGCCGGTTTAGTAAATTAGCAATAGAATTATAGCATCTGCTACATTTATCCTGTTAAAAAAACAAAGTTCAAACTTGTTACTTTTAACTCAATTCAATCCAATAGATAAATAATATAGAGATGATTGAAACTAAAAGTACTTTCACATACTATTCTTGATTAGATGATTCTGCCAGTTTGTTAATAAGCTCCATTCTACATCGCTTGGAAGGTTAATATTTGTCAAGTTATAGTAGATGACCTACAACCTCGTCAGCCATTTATACTTTTTAGACTGACTTGAAAGCAATGATCCTTCCAATACTGCATTCAAATTTGTCAATAGTTTGATGCAGTTTGCAATGCCTTCATGAGTTATGTCCTGAGGAATTTTGCTTGAATCACTGTTCATTGTCTCCTCCAACCTTTTTTTGTAAGCTTCTCTTCCAACAAGATTCATTAACGAGTTACTAGGACCAGGACTCGGCAAACCATGACCTATCATTTTGGTTGTTGTTTGATTCATCTTGGCGAGCTTTATCTCAAATAAGGCAAGAGGTTCATCTACTTCCTTTAGTTTATGACATTTTTTTAAGACAGAGGTTTCTTTTATTGATGCAAGAGCACATTCATTAATTCCCTTTCTTTCCAATTGCGTGTCACTGGTTGTGTTGATTTTATTCAAAATCTATCTTGCAGTTTTCTCTCTTTGACAAATTTTTTTGTTATTGTCAATGTGCTCTTTGAGCTTCCCAAAAACATCTCTAAGAATTTCATTCAATTCAAACCAATCACACAACCTATCACTAGTCACATTTATTTTCCCCAAAAGGTCTCTTTTTATTTTCTTGACTGTATTTTTCATTTGGTCATTCAAGTTGTTTTCATAAGTTTTAATTGTCTTTTTTTCCTTCTTTAGGTCTTCTCTCAATTCTGACAACTGGTGTTCACTCTA
>MU228269.1:1645811-1658632 GCA_018584345.1 Thuja plicata
TTGGTCATTCAAGTTGTTTTCATAAGTTTTAATTGTCTTTTTTTCCTTCTTTAGGTCTTCTCTCAATTCTGACAACTGGTGTTCACTCTATTTTTTTATTTTCTCTGCTTCCTCTTCCCACTGGTTTGCTTTCTCTTCCCACTACTTTCCTTTTACCCTATCATCCTCCAATTATTTCTTTAATTTATTGTTTACTCATGCTACACTCTCCACGCTTTTGTATAAATTTACTGAAGAGGCTTTTTCATCCTCTAGATTTTTATTGCTCTCTTCCAAATTTTCCCTCACAAATTTCAGTTCTGCCTACATATGTTCTTGTTGAACAATTTCTTCTTTAGAGGATGAATTTTTTATCCTTTTCTCTAATTCTTTGCACCTGTTATCTATTGCTTTCTCCTTTGCCTTTTCATTTGCCAGGTCTGCCTATAACTTTTCTATTCTGCCCTAAAGCTTTCCATTCTCTCTCTCCAACTTCATCACTGAACTGTAGACAACTTGGTTGGTCATTTTCGACACATTTATCTTGTCCACATTTTTAATTTTTGATAAATCCATTTGGAGGGTGCTAACTTGAAATTCAGATGGATCTATCTGACTCTCTGGTGGATTGTTATCTCTAGCTAGGGGCATAACAACCATGAACTCCATCATTTCATTATTTGGGTCATATGTGGGAAATAACCTATTTGATGCAGGTTCTACATCACGAGCTACAACAACTACATCCCTCTTCAATGTCTTAGTATTTTGTCTATTCCTATTTTTTGTTTGTTCAAAGTTTGTTACAAAATCATTGTAACGAAAATCAGAGTTTTCTGACACAATTGAATGTTTGACAGGTGAAATAGAACTTGCAGCTATGTACAAGCTTCCACTTGTGGTTCTAATAATTGCACCATGATGATTAGTATCACTAACACCCTGACCCATTACAAGTGGAGTATTTGGAGTGTTCGGAGGGTTTTTTCCTGAAGGTGAGGCAATTGTTGAACTCACAGTCACAGACACCATTGGTATTTTTGTCATAACCTTTTGCTTCTTTACACTTCCTTGATCTCTAGGATCCACTGATTTTGTGTCCAGTTGTAATGTCCTTTTTGGACCACTAGTACTACCCATACCATCCCCACCAGTGGTAGTGGCACTTGATTTAGATTGAATCTGAGTACTTGGAAAAGGTGGAACTGGATTTGAAGCTGGAACAAATGAAGCTGCAAGGGTATGAGATTGAGTAGTACATTTTTCTATTGAAATTACAATTATTGGTCCCCTACCACGTTTTGGTGGAGTCAGTGTGGCAAGTGGCTACCAATTCCCTTCTCCTATGGGACCCAGACCACCACTACCTGGAAAACCCATTTTTTCTACCATCTCTGCCCCTTTGCCATATTTTTCTTTTGTGGATGCACTGACTCCAGTAACAATTATCACAGAATCTTGCCCATCAAAATTAGTATCTTGATCATCATAATCACTAGGATGTGCTTGAACAGGATGCCCCACATTCCACAAATTGCTAAATATTTCATCCTCATCTGGATCATAAAGATCTACAGAGGTCTTTGGCCCGCCGAGTTTCTTCCTGATTTCCCAAAAATATTTAATTTTGGTTGCAGTCCAATTATCATCTTTACATTGAAGCGTTATTTTGTTTGAAATAGCTTTTGTAGATGGTTGAGCATCTTGCTGGTAGAAATTGTAGGATGTCTTTCGCTACACTTTTACTTTCTACTTGTGCAATGCAATAATTTGTGATGACAATTCTTGTATTGAAATATTATTTTCAGCGGTGTATTTCTCCATCTCTTTTTTACCCTTGTCCCAGGACTCCATGTTTTTAAATTTTTCTATCAATGGCGTACTTTCATGTTGACATTTTATTGCGGAGCTCCCATTCTCTCTAAGCTTTAATCCAATTATGTTTAGTGGATCATACTGCCAGTGATAGTCAACAACAAAGTGAAAAATTGAAAACAAAAGCATCTACCACTTTGCATCCTCTTCTCTCAAATGTGAACCCTCCCAATGAGAAAGGAAAGGAAGGAAATATCTTTTTGTTTTGCTAACCATTAAAGAGTGTGTCTGTGCTCTCCATCTGCTGAACATATTCCAATGAAAATACCCTCTCGGTAACATGTATTGGAAGTTTGTAGGGTTCTACCACTGAACCGTAAAACCTTAACACAGTGTAGTCTTCCATGAAGTACTAGTCAGCCAATTGTATTTGACTTCCGAGTTGAATGCAATCTCTACAAGACACAGGCAATCTAGGCAATGGAGTTCCTGTAATTTTATGATACATAGGTGCAAAAAAGTAGTCTACAAAATTGTTATAGTTCCTTCTGTTATCGCTCATCCTTATCTGAGGTGTCCATTCATATAGTGCATTTTGGACCTGAATTTGAAGCTTGTTTGTCTAAAATATTGCATGATGCTTTGCTAAAAGAAGATAGCACAAGTAGGTTGTGAACCTAAATGTCTTATGTGAACCTCTTTTAATCATTAGAAATTTTTCTTGCATGTAATGAACAGTGTGCTCAATAAAATTATATTTTACTGATTCTTTTTCATAATGAATATGAAAAATCATTTCAAGAATGCTAGCACCCACTTCTTTGTTACCATCCAATCCCAAACAAAATTCTAGCAAGGAAATACTATCTTGAACCCATTACACAAAAATATCATAATCATAAGGAGGCTTATGATCTGGATCTAGACTAGAACTACTTGTTATTCCATTGATGTATGAATCTTTATTTCTTGCATCTAAATTTTCATAAGTCTCTGTCATCTTTCCTAGGTCAATGTGCACATTTGATTTTTGTGATTCAAACCCTAGGTCCAACAGACTAGCAAATTCAGTCTTTGTTATCGATAACATTTCCTCCTGAGTATTTTTATTAACAATTGCTTTTCCATTTTCATCATAATTTTGGGCACAGAACATGACAATTTCTAGACAAGGGAATACTTGAGGTAATGCCATGCGTGCTGACCCAACAACCCACGGTGCAATTTTATTTGTCTTTGCCTTTAACATGTTGTTAAATGGACAAAATTTTGAATCCTTCATTGGATCTTTACACTTATTTTCAAGTGCAAATCTAATTTCCATGATTTTTTTATTTCCATGGATAACATGATCAAAAATATCATGGAATTCATCAGTAAAACCTGGTGTTTTAACCAGTTTGTGGAAGTCTATTATCTTTGTTTCCTTTCTTTTTTTCATTTACTTGTACTCTTGGTATTTTTTTTTCCCATCATGGACCATGGTATACTAGTGATAGCTATAATTTACAGGCATGTTTGAAAATTCAACCCTAATTCTATGACTACAATCTAAACAGTAAACCTCTAGATTTGAAAAAATTTAAGGTGTTCAGGATTTTACCCAAAAATTCAATTTGTCCAGACTATGAGTGGGCAGAGAGCTGAGAGACCTTGTTGCATTCCTCAATCCTCAACCTAGAAGCTGTTACCCGTAACCCCTTTATGAATCTCCAAAATACTATACTATAATACTAGTAAGAACTGAAAATATAAAAACTTAGGTTAAAATTATACAATAGTGAGTAGTACTGAATCGTCAATCGTGACTTTTCACTCGTGTTAACTTTTATTGTCACTCATGTTAACTTTTATTGCTTCTCCAGATATCTGAGGTCACTAGGACACATATCACTTAATTGTTTGGTCTACAGTCAAATTGAGCTTATTACTTATTAGATGTTAAGTTACTATTTTACTCCAATTATGATTTTAATTAAACTTAGCTTAGTGTACACATGTCATGATGGCGGAATAGGTTTGCAAAAATGGGGTTTCTTTTCCCTTTCAGCCTGAAATACACCGCACTCATTGATCTGTGCTCATCCAATGGTCGCTGGTTTCTTTTAATATTCCTTTATCTTTTGATCTTTTAGTCGTCACTCGTCATCGAGTGACACCGATTGAATGAGTGTACATGTGTCATTATTTCAGAATAGGATTGCAAAAATTGGATTTCTTTTCCCTTTCAACCTGAAATACAACATACATCATTGATCTATGCTCATCCAACGGTCGGTGGTAGTCACCATCATTTTTAATTGCGGTGGGTCCCATTTATTTACTTTCAATTATATCTATCAGATGACACTAATTGTGTGAGTGGTCACGTTTCATCTGATTGAATGAGTGTACATGTGTTGTGATTTCAAAATAGGATTGAAAAAATGAGATTTCTTTTCCCTTTCAGCCTGAAATATATCGTATGTCATAATCATTGATCTCTACTCATCTAACGGTCGCTGGCAGTCACTATCATGTGTGGCGGGTCCCATTTATATACTTTGAATTATATTAATTGGATGACACCAATTGTGTGAGTGGTCACGTCACCATGTGTCGTCTGATTGAATGAGTGTGCAAGTGTCATGATTTCAGAATAGGATTACAAAAATGGGATTTCTTTTCCCTTTCGTCCTCAAATACATCATACATCATTAATCTCTACTCATCCAACAGTCTCAAGAAATACAGTTACACATAACACCATACGCCAAAAATTTATTAAATTTAAATAAGATTAAATATTGAAACTATCTAATATAAAAATAACTAATTAAATTTAAAATATTGCAATCACAGATAACTATCTAATACTCTAATTATTTATTAATTTATTAACCATAATTTATAAAATACTTTAAAATTTTATAATTCCACATTCGTAGTCGCACACATGACACATAATGATAATTACATTTGTCATTGACATGGAAAAATTAAGTTAATACTCTTAAATAAATCACACACATACATTAAACATTGTTACATTTTTTTGGTTCATAATACATATTATATGATATCACAGATTCACACATCGATTTGGCAATGTGAATGGGCATACAATTTATTATTTATCAAAAGTAAATTCTAAGGTCTAAGGTCTTTAGATTTCTTTACAAAATTGCAATTAAACAATATGAAGTCTTCAGATTTCTTTACAAAATTGCAATTAAACAATATTACGCAGACAATCTATTATCTCACACACTGATACAAGTCTCGTTTCCGGAGGAAGATAGAAAAATTACAATAATTATTAAGAGTCGAACAACAAATTTTTCATTAATTATTTCAAAAATTTACATCACTAATATTTTAATATACTTTATAATTATAGATTTTAATAGTTAACTTTAGACTCCCTGGAGATATGTTCTATTCGTGCTCATCAGCTACATCACTCTAGATGGTAGGTTCACTAGGGCCTACAACCACCACTTCATGCTTCTTAATCACTTCAGACACAACTTGAAGGTTAGTTTGCCTTTCTACTTGCTAATCTTGCTTGATTTCACCATTAATAGTATGTAGAAGAAACCAAAGGAGGATCATGCCTCTCACCAGGGGCTTATGGTGTTAGTATGCGAAGTTCTTAAATCCAAGAAGGTGGAGAGACCTCTAGTTGAAAGGAATTAGAAGGATGAGGAAGATACGAAAGGAGACAAGGAGGAAAGTATGTATGAAGAAGACACTAAGGATGAGGAAGAAGAGAAAAAAGGGTGTAAAACCCCTAAGAAGGGAATAAAAAAGGGGTCTTCTTCCTTGAAAATCCAAAAGAAAACCCACATCAAAATTTCTGATACTGAGAAGGATATGAAGGATGATAGCTCTGAGGAGAGTGACAGAAAAAAGAAAAAGGGAAAAATTAATACTAAGGCTAAGAAGATGACTCCAGCGGAGGAAACTGAGACTGAAAAGGACATCGAGGATGAAGAGAAGGGGAATAAACCCAAATCTGGGGTTAATAAAAGAAAGAGGGGTGATTTGAAAATTCACAAAGGGAAAAATTCCAGCAAGAGGAAAATCATGCTTTCCTCGGATGAGGAGGATGACAAGGAGAAGGACGAGGGCAAGGATGATACTAACCTTACTAAGAGAATGGAGAATAAAGAGTAGAAGGAAGAAGAAACTGTGAAGGAGGATTCTAGGAAGGGACTTGAAAATGAGAATAAAGGAGGAAACCCACCATAATGATGATATAGGTAATACTTTTGAACCTGAGGATTTAGTCTGTGGTAAAGCTTGCATTACAAATTTTGCTGGTTTAATTAGCAAACTGTTAGGTGATAATGCTAACTTGAAGAATCAAATTAAGGGTATGAGGGGGGAAATGAAAATCTTAAAATGTGTTGGTATTGGGGAGAAATATGTTGCTAAGTGCCTAGGGGAAATGAAAGATGGCGTTGGGAATTCAGAATCATAGGTTGAATTGGTGAACAGAGTCAGCAAATTGGAAAACAAGTTCAAGGACTTTGAGGATAGAGCTGCTGAAGAAGACAGCATAAGGCAGATCAAGAACCTAAAGGCTAAGGTGGACAAGCTGGAGGACACAATTCATAAGATCGGGGACCAATCTCTAAAGAGTCTCAAAGCTTATACAAGGAAGGCCAAGAGTTTAATGGAGAAGCTGGAGTAGGATACTGGAGATAAGGATGGCCAAGCTATCAAGGGATTGGTTGGCCTGGGAACTCGCACAAGGGCTAGCACCAAAAAGATGAGCCCAAGGGAGGAAAAAGAGAAGGACAAAGGTGACCTCAAAAATACTATTAATCAGATGGAGGTTATGGTGATTTAGGCCCAGGAAATGGTTGATGGCATGTAGTTGTCTTTTCCTAGGCCCTCCCCTTTTTTGTGCTATCCATGTTTATCATGTTTATCTTTGGGACTGTTGCTAGCTAGTCTGTCTGTTGGATTTTATTGTCGACTATCTTCTTTTGGTGCCTTGGCACAGTTGTTTCTGTACTTTCTTTGAATATTTGTATAACTCTATTTAAAGGTTTTGGGTCCTTGTAAAACATATTTTTACTTAATCAAAATAACTAACTTTAGACTATAGTTGCACTGTAAACACCTACAAAATGGGAAGTATGTTTACCCACAAAATGGGAAGTATCCAAACTGTTACAAAATTTGTTGCCACAAGGGCACTGGTTGATCATATAAGAAAAAAAAAATGTGGAAACCCATTTCAAGAACATAAACACTAAGGGTCTTCATCTCCATCCCTGTCTGAGAAGAATTGTCTATTGAGGATAATCTCCCTGAATTCATCGAGCCATTTGTAGTCCATATCCTCAAAGTCATCAAGGTGAAACCACTTCCGTAGGAAGTCCCTCCCCAGTCATGCCCACTTTTGATGCCGCGTCATCTACCTTTCATTAAGGTTCAGTAGGAAGGGTTTCCTTTCCACATTGTTGCCTCGCTGGATAAGCTTTTCAATTTCATCAGCCCATGGGATACCCAACCTTGGTTTTGCGAAGACAATGAATTGGACGTCGTCCACCAAAAATTGATCCTTGAAAACATTCTGTAGCACAATAAGCATGTCTACCTTCTCTCCCCCGAGGTTGAGAAGAGACACCAGGAAGTAGGATGTAATGTCCATGCTGACGCGGTATCTCTTCTCGTTGCAAATGAACTCATGGCCGAGCACCATCAACACAACATTGTTAATGAAGGAGCCCACTTCCTTGCAAATGGAAATGAGTACTTTTTCTGGTATCCTACCAAAAAGGTCTTTTTCTCATCAGTGGATGTAGTTCTCAACCTAATTGGTGTGTCCATCTCTGCCTAAACTTAAAACCTAAATCTTGAAACTACACAAAAAATTGAAATTTGAGGGCCGAGACTGAAAGGAAAAAGAAAATTGAAATTGACAAAGAAGCAAGCAAGAATGTCTATTAATAGCCCTGTGAATCCATATCTTCCATATCGTTAGGTAAATCATTTCCATTAATGCATTAATGTAGGAGTGTGGGAAATTACTAATATAGTCAGTGGTCACTATACTAATAACTATAGTTTGTACTAGTATCACTTTGGAAACTGTGCAAATTTCCTGATGGCTAAAGAATGTCACTTTCACTCTGACAAGACATTCATTTCAAAAAACTGTGCTCGAGATAAAACTCTAGCCATTTATCTACATCAATCAACGGTCTCGAATAATACGTTTACAAACTAGGGTTCTAAATAAAAAGGTTTAAGGTACATGTCGACGGTATCAGTGCTCATAATTGATAGTACAATGTACATACCACATGCAGTTTCCAAATGTACATACCACTTGCAATTGCCAGTGATGGCAGACAACTCCGCTAACAAAGAGGCAAATTAACTTGATGTGACTGGTAGTCCAGAAATTGTAATTATTAGATGTTTTATGTATTTCCATTTGGCATTTGCTAGTTTTAGATTTTAGTTTTACTTTAAAGTTTAAAGAATAACTACTTTAAAATTTCATAATTTGGCAGTCACATAGTCACACATGTGACATGATACATGCAAAAGTTAAGTTATATTTATGTTAAATAAATAACATGCTGTCATACATTAACAATTAAACATTTGTTTGGTTCATTTTCAATTTCACAAATTATAAAATCACATATGTCACGACTCACACATACATATTTTACAATTAAATCCATAAAAACAAATTGAAATGAAGTTGCAAACTTTACATTAATATGTTCTATAAATTTACAATATTCAGAATTTTGGACTTGGACACTTTCACTTGAAGTCCTTATAAAACTTTAAAGACAAAACCTACTATAGTGAAAAATTCAGAATTTTTAGGCGGAGGCCATAGGGACATGACACTAAGGATTTTCCCCTCCATCTAAGTAGAAATTTCCAGAGAAGACAAGCTCTGTGAATTCATACAACCATTTGTAGTCCACCAAGTCATCCAATAGAAACCATTTGCGAAGAAAATCCCTACCAAACTGCACCCATTTCCTATGGCACGTCAACTACTGAATATCCAGGTTCAAAAGAAAAGGTTGAATGGCCACATCTTTGTCTGACTCGAAAAGCTTGCGTATATCACTTTCCCAAGGGATCCCTGCCCCTAATTTTGCATAAACATCAACCTCAACAATGTCACCCAGGAATTCATGTTTGAATAGCTTCCTTAACAGAAGGAGCATATCCACCTTCTCTCCCCCAAGGTCCAAAGAGATGCCAAAAAATGGGACGTAATGTCCGTGTTAACTCGGTACATATCGACATTTTCCAAAAATTGATGGCCCAGCACCATCCTCACAGCCTCATTTGTGAAGGCTCCAAACTCCTTGCAAACTGATTCAAGGGTTTGGTTTGAGACCGGGCCCAAAAAGGCCTTCTATTCCTCCGCAGACGTGCTTATCAAATGGATAGGAGTGTCCATCTTCAAAAAACAACTACCACAATATATGAAATTATACTAATACAACCTAAAAACCAAAACTAGAGGCAATCTTTCAAGCACTAGCAAAGGCAGACCCAAACCAAAGGAGAATTGAAGATGAAGAAAGCGTAGATCATCTATAAATAGCCCTTAATTCTTTATCTAACCTAATTAATTCATTTTTCCTTCAAAATTATGTAAATCTTTCATATTAAAAGCATGAGTGTGTGAAATTAGAAATAGCTAGATTTAGTGTCAGTGATAAAGCATTTCTTTTATTAGCAACAACTGTGATACATTATCAACCGTCCACCTAAATAGATGTAAGACTTGATACGAGTAAATAATGATGTCTTTACATGATGTTGCATTAATTAGAAAATAGTTATGGTGCAGATTAATTAAAATTCATCCATTCATCTAGGATCATCAAACGGTCTCAAATAAGACATTTAACATTATAAAATGATGGATGTTACTGTTGGGTTGTGTGTCAATGTAAATTTTTGTGCTATGGATACCAACATGTGTTTAATCTTCAAACAAGTTATATTAGTTAGCATTGGCCCACATGATGCATTGACAAGTCCCATCTTTTGAAAATCACCAATAAAATATTTATTTTTCCCATACTTAACGATAGATTAGCCAAAAAAACAAATTTTTTTTCAAAAGGCACATAGAATTCGCTAGCACAAATATTTTTTTTCCCTTCAACAAAAATCATTCGCCTCATATATAATAATTTATTTACTTCAAAAGAAAAAAATTTGCCTCACACAATATATATTTTCCTCATATTAATGTATTATTCGCCAGGATTTTATGGAATTTTCATTCGGCAGGGAAAAATCACCTTCGCCTTTATATTATTTTCCTAATTTGAAAAAAAAATTGTTATCATCAAGAAATTTTTCCCCTAAATTAATGTGTGATTCACCAAGATTTTACACTTTTTCCTAGGAGGGGCTTTCTTAAAGTTATCTCTGGTAACAGAAAGCATCTATAACATGCACACTCAAATCACTTTGGATAAAATTACCCTAGAGAGATTAAAGGAGAAATGGGACAAACTGATGGTAACCATTTAGAAATCTCATTCACACATATTTGACAAGCTGTAAGTTCTACATCTTTGTCACTACTTTCAAAAAAGGGGAAACATGTACATACATTGTATCTCCGTACCGAGGCATGCACATAGGGGGATTCATTGTAAAGGTAAAACACTTGGTGTATGATGACATTATTTTTCCATTAGTATACTCACTAAAAAACATAGATAGAAAGCATTACCAGCAAATAGCAAGCATTACTGGCGAACCACAAGCAGTATTGGTGAAATGCAAGCATACCTGACAGAACAAAGATTTTGAGAAAATTGCTAAGTATAAAAGTGACAAGCATCACCAGCGACCACAAGCATCACCGGCGACCACAAGCATCACCAACGACCGCAAGCATTACCGGCGACACAGTTTTCATAACAAACCTGACAAGGAATAGAAAAGGCATACTCGATGACTAGTTCAAGCGAAAGGAACACTGACGACCAAGAAAACCGACCATCGAAACTGACAGACAGATCAAGAACCCGTAAATTGTGGATCTGAGTTTTACACGATGGATAAAGCAATGTAATTCTATTTATATAGTTTTTTTTTTTTTTAAATCATAATTTGATGGTCATGCAAGCTTTATGTAAATGCTTTAAAGCATCCTAATGGATCAAAAGCATATCTAACTAAAGATCAAGGTGAAGTTGTAAACCTTGGATCTAGAGTTAACTTGCGATGCATGAATCAAGAATTGAACCTAAACTAGTATAAATAGATGTTCATACTCAATTGTGAGTAACATGAATTCACATTGTTGATAGCCACCAAGAGCATCTAAGGAGCAGAAGGTAAAATTCATGCAAAGTTCAGAAACATAATATATCAGTTATCAAGAACACACAGAGGCTACCGATAAGCAGAAAAAGGTATTATTCAATCGTGGAAGGATGATTACTAATATGTATGAAGCTTTATAGGATCTGTTTTCAACAATTGAAGATTGCATTTATCATCATATCAAAGACTTATGTAGTTACATTCTAACAAGTGCATCACATCTAAAATCCTTTTGTAGAAGGTGGACTTAACCATTCTTTCCAAATCTCTTAACAAAGTGCACACTTAACAGTGTTGCTAAATCTTCAAATGAAGTAGATCTTAATAGGTCTCCACTGTAATACTCCTAATAGGGTAGGCATCAGAAGTGACCAAATTGTAAGCCTTAACCAACCCCTTCTTATCTATAGATAGTGAAGTTTGTGGGTAACAATCCCCACCACAGTTTTTACTTCCTTTACAGGAGTTTTCTGCGATATCATATCTTGTTTCATGTGTTATCTATTTTCATGAATGTTTCTATTATTGTTACATATCAAAAGAATGTATGATATGATTACATATGCATAAAGAAAGATGAACAGTTAGATAAGATAAAATTACAAACTGATGACTAAGGGTTAATGGGCTAACCAAGAAAAGATTTTAGAGGTACTGATTCACCCCTCCCCTCTTAGTACATCATCTCAATATAATTCCAACAATTGGTATCAGAGCTAAGTCTCTCTCTTGAAAAGCTTAAATAATTGAGAGAAAAGATCGGAGCAATGGACAAGTTCAGACTAGACATGACTATTTAGAATGAGCAGTTACAAATGCAAATAAACTATGAGCAGTACAAGGAGGAAAAAATAAATCTGAGACAACTTCTTGATGAAAGACAGATTATGGCAACCAGGCTAAATGAGAAAGACTACAAAGAAATGGAAATACAAGAGTACTTTAAAACAGAAGAATCATCATTGAGCAATGCTTCAAATGCATCAGTTGAAGAAATTACAAGTATGCACGAGATCAATCTACATCTGACAGATCAAATCAAGATGCTGCAAATTGGTCAAGAAACTCAAATGGTAAAAATGATTGATGTCATGAATGATGCAAGAAAAGCTAAAAATGAAAGAACACTAGCCATTGATGATAGGAGGAAAATTACAGAGAAACTACAAGAGAAAGAATAAAAAATTCTAAGACTCACTGAGCATCACCACGAGGTTACCAACCAGATTATTCTTATGAGTCAAGAAGAAAATAGATTAAATACAAAACTCATTGAAAGAATACAAATCATAGGTGAGCTAAGAGAAGAGAATGAGAAATTGAAGCATGAAATCAAAGTCCAGAATCAACACAATTAATTGATCAGAAAGGCTGAGGATAGAAACTAAAGGATGGATGATTTTCTTGATGGACAAAGAAGAGTCAACAACTACACAGGATTAGGATACAATGAGAATGGAGAATCCTCTAATCACTCTGATAAGAGAAATGCTTTCATAACCCCAAGATCCAAGAAGCTATCATGCAATCACTGTGGAAAACCAGGCCACACCTCAAACATCTACAGAAACAAAATGAAAGGTATTTCTCAAGCACAATCCACTTTTATTGGTAATTGTTATAAATGTCAAAAGAAAGGACACAAGGCACATGAGTGCAGATCCAAAGTGATGAATCCAAAGAGAAAAACCTATATG
>MU228269.1:1664682-1675970 GCA_018584345.1 Thuja plicata
CATTTATCATCAGATCAAAGACTTATGTAGTTGCATTCTAACAAGTGCATCACATCTAAAATCCTTTTGTAGAAGGTGGACTTAACCGTTCTTTCCAAATCTCTTAACAGAGTGCACACTTAACATTTTTGCTAAAGCTTCAAATGAAGTAGATCTTAACAGGTCTCCATTGTAATACTCCTAATAGGGTAGGTCATCAGAAGTGACCAAATTGTAAGCCTTAACTGGCCCCTTCTTATCTGTAGATAGTGAAGTTTGTGGGTAACAATCCCCACCGTAGTTTTTACTTCCTTAACAGGAGTTTTTTGCGATATCATATCTTGTGTCATGTGTTATCTATTTTCATGAATGTTTCTATTATTGTTACATATCAAAAGAATGTATGATATGATTACATATGCATAAATAAAGATGAACAGTTAGATAGGATGAAATTACAAACTGATGACTAAGGGTTAATGGGCTAACCAAGAAAAGTTTTAGAGGTACTGATTCACCCCTCCCCTCTCAGTACATCATCTCAATATAATTCCAACACTACACATAAAAAATTTTGATACTAATTCCAAAGGGGGAGATTGATAATCCATAAGCGATCAAAAGGTGTCACTAGTATTTAAGCAGACAGTTTTGGTTAGTCAGTCATGATCACCGAGCGAAAACACTCACCGAGCGAAGTGATCACCAAAATATTTTGAACATTGAGCAATATATCAACCGAGCACTAGTCTACAAAGACATCACCAAGCACCAGTCTACGAAGCCATCACCAAGCACCAGTCTACACCAAGAGACAACATTTCACCCAAAAAAGTAGATCTCGACTACACGTCAACTAAAGCACTTTAATATTTAAAATAGCATTTTGCTTAGTTGGATAACCATTTTTTGTGGATCAATAAAAGCATTAATTATGGTTGTAATTAGTTAACTGATTGTATTGATGCAAACTACCAGATCAAGGTCAAGTTGTAAACCTTTGATCTTAGAGTTTTTCAAGAAAAGAGTGAAACCTAATTAGGTCAAATCTTTTGTATATAGATGTAATAATAAATCAAGAATGAGATGATTGTAGCCACCAAGGATATCTATTGATCAGATAGAGAGTTTCATGCACAAGGATAGATAAAGGATAATTCAGTTTATAAAGAACTACACACAAGGTTACCAAGCAGAACAGAGGTATTATACATCACAATAAGGTGATATATATTTTATGTACTTAATGGATCTTTAATCAAAAATTTGAGATTGCAGTAATCAGTTCATATATTTTGTTACTCTCTAACAATTGTAGCAAACAACAAAATCCTTTCACAAAGTAGACTTACCAGTCTTTTTATAAATCTGTTAACCGAGTGCACACATACATTGTGTTGTTAAAATCTCTTAACCAAATAAACTTAACAAGTCTAACATGTTACTCCTAACAGGGTAAGATCATTATAAGTGATCACAACTTGTAGCCCTAACAGACACCTTCTATTCTACAGATAGTGAAGCTTTGTGGGTTTCATCCCCACCATAGTTTTTACCTTCTAACAAGGGTTTCTATGTGATCAAATACTTGTGTCATGTGTTAATGAGTTTCATGAATGTTTCAATGTTTGTTTACATACATTTACATTTATGCTATGATATTGCATGCATGAAGTAGAAAAACTACAGCGGTTGGTTATACAAGTAATGAGTACTAAGGTTTAATTTGTAAAAGTTTTTAAGGGAACCGATTCACCCCTCCCCTCTCAGTACACACCCTTCCATAATTACAACATGATCATCCTCGACATCATACTTTATTTGTGCTTGTATGTTCTTCATCATGCATTTATTCTTGGCAATCTCTCAATGTATCTGTTATACCTCTCCCTGATCAGCATTATGGGGGGTATTTCATGTTGGGTACTCTATATGCTTCC
The DNA here is from genome assembly GCA_018584345.1 of Thuja plicata. Classification (NCBI taxonomy): domain Eukaryota; kingdom Viridiplantae; phylum Streptophyta; class Pinopsida; order Cupressales; family Cupressaceae; genus Thuja; species Thuja plicata. The sequence continues at coordinate 1,666,602 of MU228269.1, forward strand.
TTGGTTCGATGGACTTATTTTATGTATTTAGTATTTGCTCCTATATACTAGGCAGATGCAATGGCTAGTACCTATGCATTTCGGTGAGATGGATCATTTACTATACGGACACTCTTCTTTCATTCCTATTTTGGAGGCTTCAAACTTGGTGTTTTTTTTTCATCTTTATCTTTGAGTTTTGATGTTTTCCTTGTTTGCCATCCTGATTTGAGTGGTGTCATTTGAGGTAGCTCATACAAATTATAATAGTTCTTCAATAGTGTTTGCAACTTCATGATTCACAGGTGTTCTACATGTTCTTCTTTTGATCATCTCTTTAGACTTTGTTTTTTTTCCATCTATATCTTCGAGTTCTGTTGTTTTCCTTGTTTTCCATCCTGATTCGAGCAATGTCATTTTAAGGCACTCATGCAGATTACAGTCTTCTCTACCTGATCTTTTTTCCTATTTTCTGGGACTTTTCCTAGTTTGGAGGATTTTTTAGTCCTTCACTGGGCTTCATCTATTTTTGGAGAGGGGTATTTCCCACTAGGTTTTCTCCTTTTCTCCTCTTTACATAGATTTTTTGTACTTGGGTATCTGATTAGGCCTTGTTGTCAGGACCTATTTCCTGCTTTTAGTAGATTTTTCAAGGTTTTTAGCTTCTCCCTAAGTTTATCTTAAGGGGGGGTGTTAGCATAAAAATATATTTTCACTTATTAATTAAATCATTATTGATTTAATTATTAAGTCACCTTTTTATCTCTAGTTCACTTAAGCTAAACTTTAGGCATGCAATAATTAATTCTTTATTAATTATTCATGCAACCTAGGTTTCTCTACCTTTCTTAGGATTTTCATCTCCTTTAATAGGATTGATCACTTTGTAATTATTAATTCTTTTGTAATTCCCTCATTTCTCTCTATGAATGAATATTTTTCATCTTTCAGATCTATGTGAGTTTTGTCTCCATTCTTTGCCTTTGTGACAAGTATTTTTCCATAGGTGATCTTGGCTTATGAATTATTTGAATTCTAACATCACCTACATGTAATGAGTGCTAAGTATTCCATTCATTCTTGTGAGAGATGGGTTCCTGTGAACCACTACCCATGAAACATAGGTCAATGATTTTGACTCAAAAGACCACATAGTTGAATCCTGATAGCAATATCACAATTTGACTTGTTGTGGAAAATATCTCCTACTTATCAATTGATGAGCTTGTAGGGATTTATAATGAATGTTTCATAAGGCACAACAATTTCTGAAGGTTTTGCAAATGGGGTTGCTAGTAGAGTGGGCTTAACCATGGAGAGAACTCCATAGTTAAGCGCACTCAAGATGGAGTAGTACTGGGATGGATGACCTCCTAGGAAGTCTCAATGCTTCACCTCTATGAGCATCACCTAGATGTAATGAGTGCTAAGTGTTCCATTCATTCTCATGAGGGATGGATTCTTATGAACCACTACTCATGAAACATGGGTCAATAAGTTTGACTCAAAAGACTACACAGTTGAATCCTGATAGCAATATCACAATTTTACTTGTGGAAAATATCTCATACTTATCAAGTAAAGTCAATTGGATACCACAAAAAAGAGTATTTTTTTTAAATCTTTTCACATTAAATGACCACAACATCTAGTGCATGAAAAAATTTCAATGAATATTTTTTTCTAATATTTTATTAAGTCAAATTCAATTAAAATGTCATAATTTTTATGAGACATCAATTTTTATTCAAATTATTTAAGATTTTAAAAAAATAACACCCTCTTGGAGAGGATTATTAATATATATATTTTAAAATTCAAATATTTTTTAAATTTCTTGTTAACCTCATGTTCCATTATAAAAACCTACATCAATAAATTTTAAAAATATTATATAAAACTAATTAAATTATATTAAAAAAATATATTAGACTTGGAGTTAAAAAGGTATTTTTATATTTTCATGTAAGCACCTATAATTGAAGACATCTAGAGTTGAAGTTTTTTTTTTTGAATTTTCTCTATAAGAAATGCTAAGTTGTCACATATATAGTCACAATTGGTTTTGCTCAAAATTATATGTATCACATGATTTTGAACTGAAAGTGTGAAACAACTCTGTACTTTTACCCTAACCTTAAGCTAGTGTTCAAAGAATAGAGAAATGGTGGATGAGAGAGGCTCAACTAATTATAAACGAACCTATTAAAAAATGAAATACAAAGCTCTAATATGAAAGAAGGCTTTTTCATCCCAAACACTCCTAATGTTATGTCAACCCAATGACTTCATGTGAACATTTGAATATTTAATTTTCTAAAGACTAAATATCAAATTAATTCCTCTTGTTTTTCGTTAATATCCAGCCAAGCAAGCAGGCTAACCCTTATAACATCACAACCAAAAGGATGCGAGGAAAGAAACATGCATCAACAAAGGTGTTGGCAACCACTTAGAACCACACAAGGCACACTGTCAACAAAATAATAGAGGGTCAAAAAAAATAGGCCATAAAAAGCCACTTATAATGCAGGTGCTAAAAGAAACCACTAACAACACATTGTCAGCAACCCACATAATGGGGCACACTCAAAATTAATAACATAACACCCCCTATTGGAAATCCACCACCACCCCACAAAACTCCTTTCCACCTCAATATGAAAGGGGCGCACCTCTATAGTAGTAGAAATGGAATAAACCAAATCTCCTCTATCATGACACATATCTCTACCTCCATAGAAACTGCGACCGAGAAGGAGAAGAATGAATCCAACCACCCTAGAAGAAAACAAAACAACTCCAAAACTAGATACATACATTAACCAAAAACCATAGACCAGATAACACCGTTGAAAACTTCTAGCAAATGACTTGCCACAAAGGAAAACAAGAACTTTGTCCATACCAAAAAAAATGGACAGCCTTATGAAGACAAAAGAAAATATAAAAAAATCAATATTTTCCATCATAGAAAGAAAAACACCAACTCCATACTAGCATCCAAAGTGAAATACAAGACCACTCACATCACCAACATAGATAGAGACAATAACATGTATGATCCCAACCTGTATCTTCACCATTTGAAAAAACCAAGGAAGCTCCACAATACAATTAGGGAAGCCCCAATCAGTGGGACTGTCATAGAAGCTAGAAAAACACAAAGGAACAACACCAATAATAAGCATAGATATTTGAAACCCCAAAAGTTTTACACCAAACATCACAACTACCAAAATATGGGTTAGATCAACTGCCACCAGAGCACCATAAAGGGGGGAGTAATGGGGCCAAACACTCCATACACAAACACATTGGGAGTAAGGAAAACATCGTGGTATAACCACTGAGCACCAAGAAAAAACCCATGGTAACCAAGAGGGAGGGACCAACACATTCATCTAAAAAATCCAACCCAACCGTAAATAGATAAATCCCCCCACACAAAAAGACCACCATGGAGCAATCACATCAAATGGAGGAAAACACCAGCCCACCAAGCAAAACAAACCAGGAAGGGAAGAATTTTCTCCAAACCAAGTGCAAGTCTAGAAAAACCTTCAACACCACCATCAGAACATGAGCATTAAACTCAGAGTAGAGGGCATCAAAATATCCCTCAATTCCAACCATCACAATACCTTCATCACATTCGACATCCTCCTTCCGAGAAACCCCAAAGAAGGAGGGGGTTGAACGAGCCAGGGGGAGGAAAAAGAGCTGTAGAGCATGTCAAGAATGAGATTGCAAGGAGTGACAATAGCCCCATGTTGGTGCTCAAATTGACAGATTGGACTTCTTATAGATTTTGCTTATCCAATGAAGATAGGAACAATTGATTTGCCAATGAACGAGGTTTCAAAAACCTCCTATAATTCTGATTCCACATAACCAAGGCTGATGGGCCTACACTTTAAAACTTGTCTTCAAAGTCTTCTAGAGGTTTCCTATAGCGGATAACTGATAACTTCAACTCCTGCTTCTCAATGTGTTAATAAGATCACAAAAACTGAAAATATATGTGTTATTGAAATATAATGTATTTAATATTGCTTGATATGATTGAGATATGAATTGGATTAGATGAAATAAAAGAGTAATTCAAAACTTGAAATAATGAAACCTTATACCAAATTCAATTAACGAGGGAGACCAGTGCTTTATCAATAATGGGCAATAGAGTTGATAATTCTTCAATCCTACGTTCAATTTTAGAGACAGCTTTGAAAACAAAAGCTTATCACCTTAAAGGCGTTATGATATGCACATATAACTAAAAAAGTTTAAAACAATACTTTAATTTAATACTATTTCTTAGATGACGGACTAATTGATCAATACTTTAATCAATAAGATTTTAACCATGCAAAAATGAGAAAGAAATAATTGAATATACAGAATATACACTTAAATTGAAATATACGCAAATCAAAACTATCACTTTAAGGAATTTCAAATTGATTTATCTGAGGGACTTGATTGTAAAGAAATAACAAGAAACTATTGCACAATAAATGAAATACAGACTTATCTCTGCTTGACAAGAAGTGGTGTATTGGATCTTTGCATTCATATTTCAAATTTGACTATCTTTCATTCCATCACACCCCAAGAATCCATAGTTTCAACATATCAGTCATTGTCTTGTTCAAAAAATGTTATTCTATCCTATTTTGTATATTTCTGAATGAATATAAATATAAATCTGAAAAGTTGTGTGAAACATCACACCTTTTCCCTAAAAACTAATCTTTAACAAACTATTCCTAACTATTACATAGATTTGATAGCTTTATGCATAACAATAACCAACCAATTCGGTTATACCTAACTAGGCCAACTCCAAATTAATATATTTGTATATATATCTATCCATAGTCGCATTGGTAATTCCTTCCTTATGCGCTGAAGTTGATGGCTTTCTTAGTGGTCTTGCGAACTATATAACCAACCGAATATGCATATGGATAGTCATTTTTAGAATACATATTAAAATGTTGCAGTTTCGTATATCGATCTGTAGTATATTCCAATCTCTACATTACACGCTAGAAACTGACTTGTGCATCATATGTATAAAATGCTTTCCTCCTTTGAAGTGAGGTTATTTATCTTCAGCATACGTCTCCTCTGTTTTATGCCGCATCTTAATGATTTTTCTTTATATCACATAAATAATATTTTCTAGAAAGTTATAGTTTGAAATTATGTTGCTGGCAATTTTGCATGTATCTGATGGTCATAGTCAAGACTCCAGAATCCCAACGAGGTTGGCATCAATAAATTCAATTCGAGAATAGGAGAACCATCAAGATGAATTGATGTTGGCATCACTAGCAAGCAAGCGGGCAACTTGTTGACTTACATGCCTCCAGCTCATACATTGCACACACAATCATTGATTTTGATCACGCCATGACTATGATCATGTTCATCATCTTCACCCAGTACTTTGCCTCTTTACTTCAATTGATGCACCCTCCCTCAGCATTTCTTGTGCATCGCACATCATCCCAAGGCTAGTAAGGGTAGCAGCTTGAAGATAAAATGTTGTCGGCCAATCTGGGTAAACAACCTGCGCTTGCATTGCATCACCAAGAGCAGATAAAACAAGTGGTTGATCTAAGGATATGTCTTCTTTTGATATTCCCATCAAGACATGTGATGGAACCTCTATTTGTTTCTGAAGTGAAGAAAGCGCTGCCACAAGAGATTTGGCATTAGGCCTCTTACGAGGCTCATATTTTAGGCATCGTGAAGCCAAGCACACTAGCTCAATTCCATCATCATTGGAGAAATGACCTTCTAGACAAGAGTCCATCAACAGTGAAACATTTTTACCTCTTATAAGATAAAGTGCATGATTTGGTGGAATATGCTTCCCACTCAAGAGATCCAACAGAAGCATGCCAAAACTACAGATTACACTTTTAGGTGTTACTCTCCCAGTTCTCAAGTATTTGGGAGGAGTGAAAGCCAAATTTGTGCTGTAACTTTTCCCATCTCTACTATTTTTCATGAGACTAAAGCATGAAAGACGAGGATTGCCACCCTAGTCAAACAAGATTTTGTAAGCATTAAGATCATGATAGAGAGCCCTTCCTTTGCTACTACAGTATTCTACTGCCTGTGCCAAGTGAAGAGCAACCCTCAACCGCATTTCCCATTGCATAGGCTGCACCTCCCAGAATGTATCTTATAGGCGACCATCACACTATGGGGTGTGGCATTTGTTGTCCTTATCGACCATTGATTTTATCGCTAATGAGGGTGGTGACCAGCATGATGGTCAACTAATAGAAACAGTTCAAACTCCTTTGCAGACTTATACACAGCGACCATTGTCGCTATTTGGTGAGGGCGGCAACTGGCTTGAAGAACACTTGATGAATCCTCTGCTAACTCATCTGATGAGTCATCGATGAGTTAGCAGTTTTGTTGATTACTTTGTTTCAATTTTAATCAGTCTATCATCTCTGTGCCCTTTTTTCACGCTATTGTTGATGGATGTTGTTTAAATACATCGACCCATATTTGAAGGTGACGGACGCTACAAGGAATGTCATGCTCGTTGTATGAAGATGTCAACTTGCTTGCAGATGGAGGCATGGTGTGATGGAGTATGTGATATCCGCATTGCGCTAGCCATTTGTCTTGGTCTTTGTTTCTTCTTATCGACCACATATGATTCTTTCCACCTTAGACATTAATGTCGACAACATGTTCATCTTCTTTTGAGTTCACCACCTTTTGTCACCTAAGACATTAAACATTAAGGTAGTGATCAAAGAATAATTGTATTCATTAAACTATCTATAAAATAAAATCAATAGATAGAAATTTAGTTTCAAATATTAATATTAATTAATTATATAAAATTTGAAATCAACCAAATTAATAACATAACCCTTTATATAATCATACAAGGCTTTATAATATAAGTAGTTAGTCTTTCTTTGTGCTAACTACTTTTCATTTTGATACAAACTTTGTTTTGATTTAATAATAATTATTATTATTATAATAAAAGAAATCATAAATACATACTAATGTCATGGGATAAGAATAAGAATATAAATATTTAAAGATTATACATAACTTAGGAATGTTTTCAAGACTAATATAATACAATCTTTAACTTTCTTTTAAACAACATTTTCATGATAACGTTTTACAAAAATCTCCTTTCATATTCATAAGCATAACATATTTTGAAAAAAAATATATATTTACTAACTTCTTTTCCAATATTATTATTACACCAAAAATAATGACAAACCTAGTCATTCTATAAGAATTAGAGTGTATCATATATGTGAAAAGGAAATATCATTTATCATCATAGTTATCAATCAAACTATAACACATTGTAATTTTCAAATCATAATCATAGATAATAATATCGTTTTATCTCATGAAAGTAATAATCATTCAAATTCATGGAAGTTTAATTAAACCAATTTTAACCTTTCCAAAATATTGATAGACTACTTGTTGGAACATTTAAGGGCATCAATAAATCAAAGTTATAATTATTTTCATAAAATATTATCTCTTTGCTTTTATCACCAATACGGATTTTAGAGATTCATATTGTAATGATAAGATGTGTAGAATTCCCCTTAATTGCATTTAGGATTTATATGAAAATAACACATAAGACTTTGAACTTAGTCAGAAGCACATTTAAGATCAATTGCAATTACGTTGTGTCTATAAGGAAGGAAAGTCATAAAATCAAACTCCTAAATCCCCTTTAAGAAAATTGATTATAGGATAATGAGAATCTCAAAACATTAAACCATGAGACATATAAAAGTAATTGAATGATAATACTTTGATAATGCAAAGATGATAGAAAATAGAAGCTATAGAAAATAAACATATGTGAATAATTACTTCCCTAAACAAGAATGGATGTAAGTCACTTTGTCGACATGGGTTCCACCATTGGCTCTTTCTGGGGATATGTGTTTATACCTGAACATAGCAAGATCCAAGCTATCTCATGCACAGGAATTTCTTGATTGTAACCTTCCAAATCTTGTAAAATGTAAGAATTCTCACCTCCTTTACCAATGATGCCAAAAGGACCTATCCATAAAGCATCAAACTTTCCATGTTTACCTTTGTCTTGATCTTTCACATTCCATCTCAAAACTAAGTCTCCATCCTGAAACTTCCTTTCTGTGGTCTTCTTATCAAATAAATATTTTACTTTCTGTTGCAATTCCTGATTTCTCTCATGGGCTCTATTCCTTATCTCATCCAATTCTGCAAGCTGTAGTAGTCTGTCTTCCATGAAATCCACTTCTTCATATTGTTCTTCATTCATAAACTTATACACTGGAAACAAATTATTTAGTGGTAAGTGAGCTTTCTTTCCATAAACAAGTTCATACAGATCATATCTAGTAGATTTTTTAATTGTAATTATGTCCGCCCAAAGTGCGAGAGGTAACTTTGAATCCCATGCTCTTTTGTTATTATCTAACATCCTCTTGATAATTTTCATTATATTCTTGTTGCTAAATTCATCTTGGCCATTTCCTTGAGGGTGATAAGGGGATGAAAAGGAAATCTTTATTCCATACTTCTCATGAAACTCAATAAATTCTGTAGATCTAAAACACATAGAGTTGTCACAAACAATCTTCTAAGGAACAACAAATCTTGTCAATAGCTTTTCATTCAAAAATTTGATTACCACTTTACTAGTAGCTTTTCTAGTTGGTATGGCTTCTACCCATTTAGTGAATTAATCAGTAGGTACCAAAATCCACTTATGCCCACCACTGGATGTGTTAGTTATTTCACCTATGAAGTCTATTCCCCACATTTGGAATGGTTCTTCAGTAGTCATAGGATTGAGAGGTAATGCACCATTATATTTGAGTTTTCCTAAAAATATCTGACATGCTTTACATTTCTGAACATATTCATATAAATCCTTAAATATGCAGGGCCAATAGTATCCCGCATTCAATATCTTATGCGCAGTGGTTTTCATTGAAAAGTGTCCACCACATGCTCCATCATGGATATCTTTTAGCACTTCTTTAGCTTGGTATGTATCTAAACAAAAGAGAAGTATACCATCCCTATTTTTCCAATATAGATCTCCTTGCATCAAGACATATTTAGATGCTTGTAACTTTATTATCCTCTTCTAACTATCTGTAATGTTCTTAGGACATTTCATGTGTTTAAAAAAATATACTATATTAGTGTACCAAGGGCATCTTTCAATACTTGTATGGGTTTCACTTAGATCAATATGATTTACTTGTAATGCATCCATATTTGACTCTGCCATTAACTTTGCTAATCCTTGTCCTCTAATAATCTTAGTGATTTGGATTTCTATGTCAAATTCCTGAATCTGAT
>MU228269.1:1689133-1754044 GCA_018584345.1 Thuja plicata
GGGCCTACACTTTAAAACTTGTCTTCAAAGTCTTCTAGAGGTTTCCTATAGCGGATAACTGATAACTTCAACTCCTGCTTCTCAATGTGTTAATAAGATCACAAAAACTGAAAATATATGTGTTATTAAAATATAATGTATTTAATATTTCTTGATATGATTGAGATATGAACTAGATTAGATGAAATAAAAGAGTAATTCAAAACTTGAAACAATGAAACCTTATACCAAATTCAATTAATGAGAGAGACCAGTGCTTTATTTCAATAATGGGCAATAGAGTCGATAATTCTTCAATCCTACGTTCAACTTCAGAGACCACTTTGAAAACAAAAGCTTATCACCTTAAAGGCGTTATGATATGCACATATAACTAAAAAAGTTTAAAACAATACTTCAATTTAATACTATTTCTCAGATGACGGACTAACTGATCAATACTTTAATCAATAAGATTTTAACCATGCAAAAATGAGAAAGAAACAATTGAATATACATAATATAAACTTAAATTGAAATATACGCAAATCAAAACTATCACTTTAAGGAATTTCAAATTGATTTATCTGAGGGACTTGATTGTAAAGAAATAACAAGAAACTATTGCACAATAAATGAAATACAGACTTATCTCTACTTGACAAGAAGTGGTGTATTGGATCTTTGCATTTAGATTTCGAATTCGACTATCTTTCATTCCATCACACCCCAAGAATCCATAGTTTCAACATATCAGTCATTATGTCTTGTTCAAAAAATGTTATTCTATCCTGTTTTGTAGATTTCTGAATGAATATAAATATAAATCTGAAAAGTTGTGTGAAACATCACACCTTTTCCCTAAAAACTAATCTTTAACAAACTATTCCTAACTATTACATAGATTTGATATCTTTATGCATAACAATAACCAACCAATTCGGTTATACCTAATTAGGCCAACTCCAAATTAATACATCTGTATATATATCTATCCATAGTCACATTGGTAATCCCTTCCTTATGCGCTGAAGTTGATGGCTTTGTTAGTGGTCTTGTGAACTGTATAACTAGCCGAATATGCATATGGATAGTCATTTTCAGAATACATATTAAAATGTTGCAGTTTCATATATCGATCTGTAGTATATTCCAATCTCTACATTACACGCTAGAAACTGACTTGTGCATCATATGTATAAAATGTTTTCCTCCTTTGAAGTGAGGTTATTTATCTTTAGCATATGTCTCCTCTGTTTTATGCCGCATCTTAATGATTTTGCTTTATATCACATAAATAATCTTTTCTAGAAAGTTATAGTTTGAAATTATGTTGCTGGCAATTTTGCATGTATCTGATGGCCATAGACAAGACTCCAGAATCCCAACAAGGTTGGCATCAATAAATTGACTTTGAGAATAGGAGAACCATCAAGATGAATTGATGTCGGCATCACTAGGAAGCAAGCGGGTAGCTTGTTGACCTACATGCCTCCAGCTCATACACTACACACACAATCATTGATTTTGATCATGCCATGACTCTGATCATGTTCATCATCTTCACCCAGTAGTTTGACTCTTTGCTTCAAGTGATGCACCCTCCCTTAGCATTTCTTGTGCATCACGCATCATCCCAAGGCTAGTAAGGGCAGCAGCTTGAAGATAAAATGTTGTTGGCCAATCTGGGTAGACAACCTGCACTTGCATTGCATCACCAAGAGCAGATAAAACAAGTGGTTGATCTAAGGATATGTCTTCTTTTGATATTCTCATCAAGACATGTGATGGAACCTCTATTTGTTTTTGAAGTGAAGAAAGCGCTGCCACAAGAGATTTGGCATTAGGCCTCTCATGAGGCTCATATTGTAGGCATCGTGAAGCCAAGCACACTAGCTCAGTTCCATCATCATTGGAGAAATGACCTTCTAGACAAGAGTCCATCAACAGCGAAATGTTTTTACCTCTTATAAGATCAAGTGCATGCCTTGGTGGAATATTCTTCCCACTCAAGAGATCCAGCAGAAGCGTGCCAAAACTATAGATTACACTTTTAGGTGTTACTCTCCCAGTTCTCAAGTATTCGGGAGGATTGAAAGCCAAATTTGTGATGTAACTTTTCCTGTCTCTACTATTTTTCATGAGACCAAAGCATGAAAGCTGAGGATTGCCACCCTAGTCAAACAAGATTCTGTAAGCATTAAGATCATGATAGAGAGCCCTTCCTTTGCTACTATAGCATTCTACTGCCTGTGCCAAGTGAAGAGCAACCCTCAACCGCATTTCCCATTGCATAGGCTGCACCTCCTAGAATGTATCTTGCAGGCGACCATCACACTATGGGGTGTGGCATTTGTTGTCCTTATCGACCATTGCTTTTATCGTTGATGAGGGTGGAAACCAACATGATGGTCGGCTAATAAAAATAGTTCAAACTCCTTCGCATACTTATACACAGTGACCATTGTCGCTATTTGGTGAGGGCTACAACCGGCTTGAAGAACACTTGATGAATCCTCTGCTAACTCATTTGATGAGTCATCGATGAGTTAGCAGTTTTTTCGATTACTTTGTTTCAATTTTAATCAGTCTATCATCTCAGCACCCTTTTTTCACGCTATTGCTGATGGATGTTTTTTAAATACATTGACCAATATTCGAAGGTGATGGATGCTGCAGGGAATGTCATGCTCGTTGTTTGAAGATGTTGACTTGCTTGCAAATGGAGGCATGGTGTGATGGAGTGTGTGTGATATCCGCATTGTGCTGGCCATTTGTCTCGGTCTTTATTTCTTCTTATTGACCACATATGATTCATGCCACCTTAGACATTAATTTCGACAACATGTTCATCTTCTTTTGAGTTCACCACCTTTTCCCACCTAAGACATTAAACATTAAGGTAGTGATCAAAGAATAATTGTATTCGTTAAACTATCTATAAAATAAAATCAATAGATAGAAATTTAGTTTCAAATATTAATATTAATTAATTATATAAAGAATTTGAAATCAACCAAATTAATAACATAACCCTTTATATAATCATACAAGGCTTTATAATATAAGTAGTTAGTCTTTCTTTGTGCTAACTACTTTTCATTTTGATACAAACTTTGTTTTGATTTAATAATAATAATAAAAGAAATCATAAATACATACTAATGTCATGGGGAAAGAATAAGAATATAAATATTTAAAGATTATACATAACTTAGGAATGTTTTCAAGATTAATATAATACAATCTTTAACTTTCTTTTAAATAAATTTTCATGATAACATTTTACAAAAATCTCCTTTCATATTCATAAGCATAACGTATTTTGAAAAAAAAATATATATTTACTAACTTCTTTTCCAATATTATTATTACACCAAAAATAATGACAAACCTAGTCATTCTATAAGAATTAGAGTGTATCATATATGTGAAAAGGAAATATCATTTATCATCATAGTTATCAATCAAACTATAACACATTGTAATTTTCAAATCATAATCATAGATAATAATATCATTTTATCTCATGAAAGTAATAATCATTCAAATTCATGGAAGTTTAATTAAACCAATTTTAACCTTTCCAAAATATTGATAGACTACTAGTTGCAACATTTAAGGGCATCATTAAATCAAAGTTATAATTCTTTTCATAAAATATTATCTCTTTGCTTTTATCACCAATACAGATTTTAGAGATTCATAATGCAATGATAAGATGTGTAGACTTCCCCTTAATTGCATTTAGGATTTATATGAAAATAACACATAAGACTTTGAACTTAGTCAGAAGCACATTTAAGATCAATTGCAATTACGTTGTGTCTTTAAGGAAGGAAAGTCATAAAATCAAACTCCTAAATCCCCTTTAAGAAAATTGATTATAGGATAATGAGAATCTCAAAACATTAAACCATGAGACATATAAAAGTGAATGAATGATAATAGTTTGATAATGCAAAGATGATAGAAAATAGAAGCTATAGAAAATAAACATATGTGAATAATTACTTCATTGAACAAGAATGAATGTAAGTCACTTTGTCGACATGGGTTCCACCACCCCATTTGTAGTAGGATCTATATAAACCTTCAATGATCCACATAAAATAAACATCAAGGCAAAACTTGTCCAAAAGGGCCACCACACAACAACCATTGTCTTCCCACTCGATCCCACACAAGTCAAACGTAGAACACAGGTATGCAAAATAAGTAGGGGAGAAGCAAAGAAGACTGTCGTATATCCTAGGCCACCATAGGGATAAAGAAACCCAAAAAAAATTTGAAAAGAGTGAGCCTCCGCAAGAGACTCCATAGGGCCAACCAAAATGACCCGACAGGGTACACAAACAGGTTGAGAAACATAGATCCACCCACAAAGTTGTTAAAAGTTGTTGCTATCCTAAGAACATATGCCACTGAATGCCAATCCCTATCATGAAAAGGTATTCCCAAACATTCCCTCAAAAACAAACCCCTCAAAAGAGCATGCAACCAAGGAGAAGGAGTGCCTGTAGAAATCAGCACACGACCAAGGAAAACCTCAATGAAAACAAACCCAACATTCAAGAAAAGGGCAACATTCCCATTGTAAGCCAAGATATCAACAAACATAGCAAAAAAATTCACAAGGGCCAAGAAAACCCCATCCTCACAAACCCTAACCAAAACCACAGAAGGCGACAAAAAAGGGAAAGAACAAACCAATTCCCTCCCATGGCTACCTTTTTCATCTTTCAGATCTATGTGAGTTTTGTCTCCATTCTTTGCCTTTGTGACAAGTATTTTTCCATAGGTGATCTTGGCTTATGAATTATTTGAATTCTGACATCACCTAGATGTAACCAGTGCTAAGTATTACATTCATTCTCGTGAGAGATGGGTTCTTGTGAACCACTACCCATAAAACATAAGTCAATGATTTTGACTCAAAAGACCACATAGTTGAATCCTGATAGCAATATCACAATTTGACTTGTTGTGGAAAATATCTCCTACTTATCAATTGATGAGCTTACATGGATTTATAATGAATGTTTCATAAGGCACAACAATTGCTGAAGGTTTTTCAAATGGGGTTGCTAGTAGATTGGGCTTAACCATGGAGAGAACTCCGTAGTTAAGCGCACTCAAGATGGAGTAGTACTGGGATGGATGACCTCCTAGGAAGTCTCGGTGCTTCACCTCTATGAGCATCACCTAGATGTAATGAGTGCTAAGTGTTCCATTCATTCTCATGAGGGATGGGTTCTTATGAACCACTACTCATGAAACATGGGTTAATAAGTTTGACTCAAAAGACTACACAGTTGAATCCTAATAGCAATATCACAATTTTACTTATGGAAAATATCTCATACTTATCAAGTAAAGTCAATTGGATACTACAAAAAAGAGTATTTTTTAAAAATCTTTTCACATTAAATGACCAGAACATCTAGTGCATGAAAAAAATTCAATGAATATTTTTTTCTAATATTTTATAAAGTCGAATTCAATTAAAATGTCAAAATTTTTATGACACATCAATTTTTATTCAAATTATTTAAGATTTTAAAAAAATAACACCCTCTTGGAGAGGATTATTAGTATATATATTTTAAAATTCAAATATTTTTTAAATTTCTTGTTAACCTCATGTTCCATTATAAAAACCTACATCAATAAATTTTAAAAATATTATATAAAACTAATTAAATTATATTAAAAAAAAATATTAGGCTTGGAGTTGAAAAGGTATTTTTATATTTTCATGTAAGCACCTATAATTGAAGACATCTAGAGTTGAAGTTTTTTTTTTTGAATTTTCTCTATAAGAAATGCTAAGTTGTCACATATATAGTCACAAAAAGAGTTTTGCTTAAAATTATATGTATCACATGATTTTGAATTGAAAGTGTGAAACTACTCTATACTTTTACCCTAACCTTAAGCTAGTGTTCAAAGAATAGAGAAATGGTGCATGAGAGAGGCTCAACTGATTATAAACGAACCTATTAAAAAATGAAATATAAATCTCTAATATGAAAGAAGGCTTTTTCATCCCAAACACTCCCAATGTTATGTCAACCCAATGACTTCATGTGAACATTTGAATATTTAATTTTCTAAAGACTAAATATCAAATTAATTCCTCTTGTTTTTTTATTAATATCTAGCCAAGCAAGGGGGCTGACCCTTATAACATCACAACCAAAAGGATGTGAGGAAAGAAACATGCATCAACAAAGGTGTTGGCAACCACTTAGAACCACACAAGGCACACTGTCAACAAAATAATAGAGGGTCAGAAAAAATAGGCCATAAAAGCCACTTACAATGTAGGTGCTAAAAGAAACCACTAACAACACATTGCCAGCAACCCACATAGTGGGGCACACTAAGAGTTAATAACATAACACCCCCTATTGGAAATCCACCACCACCACCCCACAAAACTCCTTTCCACCTCAATATGAAAGGGGCCCACCTCTATAGTAGTAGAAATGGAATAAACCAAATCTCCTCTATCATGACACATATCTCTACCTCCATAGAAGACACGTCTACCTCCATAGAAACCGCGATCGAGAAGGAGAAGAATGAATCCAACCACCCTAGAAGAAAAAAAAACAACTCCAAAACCAGCTACATACATTAACCAAAAACCATAGACCAGATCATGCCCTTGAAAACTTCCAGCAGACGACTTGCCACAAAGGAAAACAAGAACTTTGTCCATACCAAAAAAAATGGACAGCCTTATGAAGACAAAAGAAAATATAAAACAATCAGTATTTTCCATCATAGAAACTTTCAAAAACACCAACTCCATACTAGCATCCAGAGTGAAATGCAAGACCACTCACATCACCAACATAGACAGAGACAATAACATGTATGATCCCAGCATGTATCTTCACCATTTGAAAAAACCAAGGAAGCTCCACAATACAATTAGGGAAGCCCCAATCAGTGTGACTGTCATAGCAGCTAGCAAAACACAAAGGAACAACACCAATAATAAGAATAGATATTTGAAACCCCAAAATTTTTACACCAAAAATCACAACCACCAAAATATGGGTTAGATCAACCTACACCAGAGCACCATAAAGGGGGGAGTAGTAGGGCCAAACACTCCATACACAAACACATTGGGAGTAAACCAAACATTGTGGTATAATCACTGAGCACCGAGAACAAACCCATGGTAACCAAGAGGGAGGGACCGACACATTCATCTAAAAAATCCAACGCAACCATAAATAGAGAAATCCCCCCACACAAAAAGACCACCATGGAGCAGTGACAACAAATGGAGGAAAAAAACCAGGAAGGGAGGAAGTTTCTCCAAACCAAGTGCAAGTCTAGAAAAACATTCAACACCACCATCAGAACATGAGCATTAAACTCAGAGTAGAGGGCATCAAAATATCCCTCAATTCCAACCATCACAATACCTTCATCACATTCGACATCCTCCTTCCCAGAAACCCCAAAGAAGGAGGGGGTTGAACGAGCCAGGGGGAGGAACGAGAGCTGCAGAGCATGTCGAGAATGAGATTGCAAGGAGTGACAAGAGCCTTGTTCGTAGTAGGATCTATATAAACCATCAATGGCCCACATAAAATAAACATCAAGGCAAAACCTATCCAAAAGGGCCACCACACAACAACCATTGTCTTCCCACTCGACCCCACACAAGTCCAACACATAACACAGGTATGCAAAATAAGTAGGGGAGAAGCAAAGAACACTGTCGTCTTTCCTAGGCCACCATAGGGATAAAGAAGCCCAAAAAAAAATTGAAAAGAGTGAGCCTCCGCAAGAGACTCCATAGGGCCAACCAAAATGACCCCACAGGGTGCACAAACAGGTTGAGAAACATAGCTCCACCCACAAAGTTGTTAAAAGTTGTTGCTATCCTAAGAACATATGCCACTGAATGCCAATCCCTGTCATGAAAAGGTATTCCCAAACATGCCCTAAAAAACAAACCCCCCAAAAGAGCATGCAACCAAGGAGAAGGAGGGCCTGTAGAAATCAGCACACGGCCAAGGAAAACCTCAATGAAAAAAAACCCAACATTCAAGCAAAGGGCAATATTCCCATTGCAAGCCAAGTTATCAACAAACATAGCAAAAAAATTCACAAGGGCCAAGAAAACCCCATCCTCACAAACCCTACCCAAAACCACAAAAGGCAACAAAAAAGGGAAAGAACAAACCAACTCCCTCCCATGGCCACTAGGACCATCTTCCTCATCTACATCCTCACCTCCAAAAAAAATTTGAATTTGAAAACCCACCCTCGCTCCTCTTCCCACTCAGAGCCATTGTTTTCTTATCATATTGACTTGTTATACCTCATAATAGCATGAGTAATATCTATTTATAAAATCCAAAAGCTCTTTTAACAAATATTTTACATTTAAAAGAAAAATTCAACTACCATAATATTATAGTGGATATAAATAAATAACACAAGAAACTGTTAACCAAAATTCCATAATTTTTTTGGAGGAAAATTAGCTTAAATTAGCTTAGCAATATGGAGCTTAGCTCTAGATAAAATGACCAGTCCAAACCAGAATAAACTGCTACTAAGTAAATTAAGGAGGAGAAAATTGATTTCGAGACCTAGAAAGAAGCCGAAACCCCTTGATAAATCATCCATTAAATAAATACTAAATAAATATTTAAATAACATAAATTAAAACATAATCTTATAATCTTGTACGATAAATTTTTTGATGTAAAGACGACTCCAAAAATTTTTAATTAAGCATCGAAAAGTTCAACAAAACATAAAGAAGTTTGAGAGGAAAACCATTCAACTCTCAAACTTAACAATAGTTTAAACAAACACAAGGCCCAAACCAAAATGTCAAATGGGCATTGCCCAGAAACTACCAAATAGAAAGCAAATAAAAAGACAGTCCCTCAAGTGGCCAAAGTTGTGGCAGAGGAAGACGAAGAGTCTTGCTTGTCATTCATGTCTCCCAAACTAGCAATCTGAGAAGGCTCAAAGTCTGGGAGAGTCCATCCACCCATAGTTTCTTCATCCTCCTCCTTATCATCTCTACGAGGTTAAATTTCCAAAGAGAGTTGAGGGAAATCTTTGCCCATAGTGCATCTTGTAGCTCCATTCAATGGGCAACCAAAAGTGGTGGCTGGTGGCCAATGGGGTGCTGACCAAAATCCCCAAATAGAAGGGGAAATTTGGTGGCAAGTTGAAGTCTATGAAAGGCGAGGAGACCAATGACGTGGAGGAGATTGTTGGCTTGGGGGTCGAGAGCGAGAATCTCTCCGCCAACTAGAGCCACTACGTTGTTGCCATCGCCCACGGGAGTGGGTAGGTGCACCAAAAGTAGACGCAACTAGTGGAATTCTGGCCACGGTACATGGGGCATTGCCCCAATGTTGAAGAAGCTCCTGCAAATGAGAAACATCAAGAGCAACCATATCTGCTTGAACTTGAATCTGAAGCATCACATTATTACAAATACATGCCTTAGCAAATAAGGATACATTAGCATCGATAATTACATATTTGAGAAAATAACTAAATTTCTTTCTTTCCAAATTGTAAATAAAATTTCCATTCTAAAAGTGTGCAAATTTTTCAGGATAGAAAATTGAATAGCTGGGTGGTCACCAAAAAGAATAAGAGGCCAAGTAAACATTGAAGGGCGAAATGAGGAAAAAAAACTATGAATCCATACCTAATAGGTTTGTGCCCACTGACATAGCCAGAAAAGGTGGAGAAAAGATTTAGGTTGGTGACAGAAAGGGCAACGGGGATCCAGATAGTGAAGTTGAGAACCTAAAGGTAACCCTTGAAATAAAAGACACCAATTGAAATGTGCAATTTTAGGTTCTGTAATAGAAGACCAAATAGTAATAAAACGTAATCTCCAAGTAGAATGAGAATATTGGATATGTCATCTCTAGTTCAACACCTCCACCATAGGCAAGTGGAGAGAAAGCCAACGGTAGCCTTGTCGAGGTTGATATCTTTCAAAAGCCATGTTTGGGTATCAGTGCTAGTCCTTTCACCATGGAGTGCAACTAGTAATGTCACTCTTATGCAAAAGTTCTGGTAGCAAAAGAGAAACCAAAAGCTCAAAAGTCTCTCTATCTTGGCCAGAAAGGCCAAAATGTGCTAACGATAAATTTTTACAAATCAATACATAAGATTTTATCCAAAAGAAAACTTCCATCCAAAGTCAACATGACTTTTTTAAAAAGAAAACTTTCTATTTGATTTATTCTTAAAATTTGCTAACATAAATGACAATGGAAAAAAAGTGTCCGTTAAAGGAAAATTTAAACTCCAAAGGCATGACTTATCTCCATCGAATGGTAATGTGGGACTTTGCAAACCCAAACATAATACTGAAAATAAAAATAAAAATAAAAATATATTATAATATTATTGTCTAAAAATAGTTTCCCCCATCCAACGGGAGGCGTACAAGCCAAGCAACGTAACCACAAATCCCCAAATTAAAAAAAACACGCCTTTGCCCTGCTTTTTAACATTAAATTTAAATTTAATGCTGGCAGAGAAAAAAACATACTCGCTCGGTCACCGACTCTTTTTATAGTTTAAAAAGGACAGACATAACCCCAAGACAAAGAATAGGCGGAGATAGACAGACAGAAAAAAAAAATCAGTACAACAAAATCAAATCAGATTCTCCAACAGCTTTGCTGCAGATGACGGAAACCATGATGATAGAGAAAGAAGGCCAACTGCTCGTCGTAATTCCCTGCGAATTTGTTCATCACAGGTAGAGTACAATCATACACTAGACCTCAAATTCTCTGTGTGTATTAAGCTAGGTTTTCTGAGTAGAAAATATGCGGAAAGTTTATATTTTGTGTGTATATTCATCTATATTTCTGTAAATATCGGCCTTTTTTTGTGTCGTGAAGAGTGCCGTCAGAAGACGGATGGAGCCACAGCCGTCCCTGCGGCGATCACCACTCGTCGACGGAAAATTTGACGGAAACGGACTTCGAAGCTGCGCAGCAGCTCCTGCAATTGAGCAGCCAGAGTTTCGATTCTACGGAAGATGATGGAGAAGACGCCAGTAGTTGTGTGGCGAACAGGAGTAAATTTCTGTCTGCAAACGGTAGGGCTGTGCCTAGGAAGTCTCGGTCGAGTGCCGCTTCGGTAGCTTCCAGGAGGCGTCAATTGACGGCGAAAGATACGACTGACGGCGTTAACGGAGGAACACGGCGCCGTTACAAGCCGATTTCTTATATTTACGACATAACGCGTCCGACTGGTGCGGGTAGAATTAGACGGTCCGTCAAGAGACGGAAACTGCTCGCTCTCTTTTGATTTAGGATTTTGAAGACTTTAAAATGTATATTTTGAATGCTGCGACTTCTGGCCGTTAGTCACCGAGTTTTCATGTAATTATTTCTTCCCTTCTTCGAAAGGAGCGTTTGCGTTTGCGTTTGCCTCCTACGTATTTTAATGCATATTCTCTGTCAAAAATCGGAAATATTCCTCATTGCTGTGATGTATATATTTATAATTCCTGGGAACTTTTGTTGAATCCGTGTTTTTTTTTGAAGGATTTATGGTACAATCAATATATTTTAGGATTTGAATTTAGTTTTCTATGGTATTAAACAGAACTTTGAAATGAAATTTACAGAAAAATGGATTTGAATTCAACTCGAATCGAGTTTACTACGAAACTTTGAATTGATATTTCGGCAGAATTATTACTTGAACATTTCAGCAAGCTTTTCAACTTGGAATCAATCTTCTAAAAGCCCCTGAGCAAAGTGCTCCAAGAACCATGAAACTGTCATATAATATTCTTTATTTTTGAAATTGGCTAGAGGACTCTTTAAATAACTGGTGATGCATATTTTAAATGTTACATCTCAATGCTTGAGTCTTTAAATGACTGGTGATGCATATTTTAAATGTTACATCTCAATGCTTGAGTGGATAGGCATGTTTTCTTCATGTGATTTGCTGTGCTTCATCAGAACTTTTGAAGAATAGACTTAATGTGACAGCTTAGAAATAGATTTTTTTTTATCTTTTTGGTTTCAATTGTAAATGCAGATTACTGAAAGATGGAATGAAAGATGGAAATGAGGCTATGACTGCAATTCCTAAAAATAGAATTTTAGGATTAGGGTTTTGTTTGTTGTAATTTTGTGGCTCAGGTGTAAGGTTGTTCTTAATGTTTTTTAATATTAGGGTTTTTGATAAAATATTGTAATTCTTGTGGATTATGGTTGTGAAATTTCAAAATTAGATATATTTATATAAATTAAATTAGGATATTAATAAATATGTTTGAATTAATGAGATATAATAGTATATGTAAATTGTGTATAGATATTAAATTTAGAGTTGAGAAATTAAAATCAAATAAATCTTGTTTTGAATTAATATTATTATTTTAAATTAAATTATTTCAATAGTATTTAACTTTAATATCACAGAGGATTTAATAGAACAAAATTTTAGTGATTTTGAATTTCTATTTGAAATTTATATATTTTTTAAAATTATATATATATATATATATATATATATATATATATATATATATATATATATATTTTTTTTTTTTNTATATATATATATATATATATATATATTTTCTTTTTCTTAAGTTCTAAGTATTAAGTTAATTTTTTGCATATTTTTAAAAGGGCTTTATGGACTAGTTAAGTATTTAAGGTTATTGTGTGAGTTTTTTTTTTACAATGATGTTGTGATATCATCTTAACCTTTATTAAGTTGTACATAAATATTTTGGAAAAAAATATTTAAATATATGAATCAAGGAAAGAATTGTTAATAAGTTTATTTGTAATATATGATTGCATGTACTTGTGGTGTTTCTTGTGGTTTTGCAAAAATTGATAATTTTTGTCTATTTTTGTAAGTACATTAAACTTTACAATTAAGAACTTAAAGTCTATTGTTTAAAGTTTTTGGTGTTGATAATTTACATAAGCTAATCTATTTAATTTTTTTTGACATGTTTCTCTAAGTGAATTAAATACTTAAAGTTATTAAAGGACATCTAATTTAATGGCAAAGTCCATGTTGTTGAGTTCAAATCTTCTATAATACAAAAAAATAAAAAATGGAAGTGTAAATTTCAAGAAAAAGCTAAGTGCTCAAATTTGGTGTTCTAAAGGAGAGACCAATGCCCAAATTTTGGCTTGGACAATTTTACATTTCAAATTGCTAGTCAGTGACAAGTTGAGAAGTATGATGATTCAACTAGATAAATGTATCTTTTGCCATCAAGATTCTGAAAAAGGGACAGAAAAAAATGGAATGTTGTTTTTTATCATATTGATATTTTTAGTCATGTTGGAAAGAAATTGTTTTGGGCCTAAATGTTAAAAAAAATATAGCGGTTCACCAAGAGGATAAATTGTGAGGTTTTACTCTAAAACCATTTTTCAACTATGATTGATGTCTTTTGTTTCGAACAACTCCATGATATTATATTTGAATTTGTATTTTTGAGTTTCACTTATCTTGATTTTTTTCTCACAACTAAATAATCAGCTTCTTCATCTTCTTTATAATATATTCATTTGCTTGATTCAATAAAAAACTAAAATAAATAACAAATAAATAAAAATCTTAAAAATTACCAAACATAATATATACATTAAAACATAATTATTGACCTCTTCATAAATAATGTTTAATTCATTATTTCTTTTAAATTTACTAAATAAATATATATATTTTCTCATATATCTAACAATATTCAACATTTCAAACAATAAATAAAAATAAAATAAAACAAATCATTCACAATTAATTTGAATTATTACTACATCCATCTAAAATATTTATAATAAATTTGAAAAAACAAATCATTCACAAGTAATTTGAATTATTACTACATCCATCTAAAATATTTATAATAAATTTGAAGCATGTTAATTCTTCAATATCATTAAATACTTCGGCATCCTCCCCTACCACCTCAAATTGGCCCTAGCTTTAAATGTTCTATTTCCCTAATGGGCCCCATTTAACTCCACATTTTCCATGGACATTTACACGTACCCCTTTAATAGGAAGTAGTGACCAAGCCAACTTTTAAATGTGCACTTCATGTGAAGTTTTATTTATTTATTTATTTCCTCTTTAGGAGACCATACTCTTGGTATGGCTAGCTTTTTTAAGAAGACTCTTCGAGGGGATCTTTGAAACTTTTCCTTTTGAGATATTTCTCATGTGGCTGATGGCCACAATTTCCATATGTTTACAAAAGATCGAATTCCAGCTTGAGCCATGAAATTTGCCTATCATGGGGGACACATAATGCACCATTCCAATTGTCCTCCTCTCTAGAACACTACAAATGTAACATAGGGGCATTGATTGTCTTGTAGAAAAATATTTCAAAAGACTTCAAAAGCATCAAATTTCATGTCATAATCAATCAAAAATCAATTTTGTTTCTATCATTATGAATCTTACACATATCTATATTCATCTAGAATTCATCTCTAATAACTCTCATGTTTAAGAATGTGAAGAATCAAATTTTATTTATGAATTTATGCTATATATTTTGTGTAATATATATAAATTTTTTAATTTTTTAAGAAAAATTGAACATAAAATTCTTGCCATAATCAATCCAAAAATCAATTTTATTTCCATTACTATATTTGGTTATGATGCAATTTGTGTCAACAATCTTATACACATCTAGAATTTGTCTTCTAAGAACTCGTGTGCCTAAGAATTTGAAAGGTCAAATTTTACTTTTGAAATTATGTAGATATTTGGGTGTCATATATATATATATATATATATATATATATATATATATATATATTTTTTTTTTTTTTTTTTTTTTTTTTCTTTTTTTTTTTTCTTTTTTTTTTTCTTTTTTTTTTCTAAGAAAAATTGAACATTTAATTATAACTTCTAAAAATATTTGTTAGTTTTTCCTTAGAAGGATTTGTGTTAAATTTTGCATGACATTTATATATTATGATTTTTGGTCTAATTTTTATTATAAATATTGACAATAATCATCATCAACCATAAATAGTAAGTCACTTTTTGTGAAGTTTTAATATTGAAGTTGTAATAAAAGAAAATATCATCCTAGATTTCATACTGTATTGGAACGTTACTCTGATTTGGAGACTGTCCCTTTAAAGAAGCCAATGATATTTTTTTGATATTTGCATTTGTGTCTTCTATTAATAATATTTTATAGTTCAAAACTACCTAGCTCTTTTGTTCTTATTGTCTATTGGTAATAAAAAAGTGGTGAAAGTAGTCTGTGACTTGACATTTCTTTTATACCTGTATTTTGGAGTAATTGTATGGGTTTAAACCTTGTGTTAGGGTTTTAAAACATTCTCAAATAACTGTTGTGTTTACTCAAGCATGTTGAATCAATATGTGAAGTAAGGTGGGGTTCAATGCACCAATACTCAAGACTTAGACATCTATATATAGTTATAAGCTTCTACATACCTTCACATACTTTGAAATCCCCTCCCCAGTTAAGTGAGACCTTGACATACAACATTTGTAATCTGTAATGCACTAGTTAGTATTTAGTACCCAGAAGTTACTAAATAAAAAGTTCCTTTACGATTTATAAAAATGGAGAATAAATTAGAAAGCCTGAAAACCATATACATGGTAGCTTAGTATGTTCCTTCTTACACTAAATCTATGAGTAGAAACACAACTTTATTTTCAAGAAGACCTTATTCACAAGAGTTGTGGATTTACAAGCTTCTTATCTTCTTTCATAATGAATAAACAATTTTTTAATACATTCAATAACACAAAAAAATTAAAGATAAATGAATACCAATTCTGTTATTTTGTCTAGTATACTCTAGTCCTTATCTTGAACATAAATATGGTTTTAATAGAAGAAGAAACCACACGTCAAGTCCCAAAATCATTCTTTCAAATCCTAAATATTTTATCTACTTTTAGGGCCAATAGTTTGTCTTAAAGAAGCTAAATATAACACCATATATAGAATCGATATAGTCAAGGGTCAACTCTGAGAGTGGATAATATCTCATACTCTTTGATCTTAGATTAAATTTAGGAGGGTGTTCTTAGAGGTGCTCCTTAAAATATATTCAAATAAAAAACTGACAACCAAAAATAATAATAATAGCTAGACCCAAATTGCACACTAATCCCCATAGTTATTGTGTGATCAAAATGTGACACACTTCTATAAACCAGTACACTTGAGAGAATCCATGAAGAGTAAGTCCCAAGAAGCGTCTTATAGGTTCCTATCCATAGCGTGCGAGAATCATGTAGATAATGATGCTGGCTCTCATATGAACCTAATAAGAAAGATCCCTGCAAGGTGCACTATAGAATGGAAGATTCAAACTACAATGCAAAGTAATCTAAGATGAGATGCAAGATCTAAGCTAAAAATGGCATGCAAGAAATGCAAGGAAAGTAGATCTAAACTAGATGAATTAAGCTAGATGCAAGAAAGTAGATAACAAAGCTAAATGATAATCATGCTCCAATGATACCAAGATACAATATGAGCTAGGATGCAAGAATGCTTCAAGATGCAAGAAATCCAAGATCTCTAAAAGGGCAAGATGCAAGAGCTCCAAGATTTCCAATTACAAATTGCAAGATTTCCAAAAACTATCTTTTCCAATATTTCCTAGCTTACCCAAGAATGAGGAGAGAGCTTCCTTTTATAGGAGATTAGAAATGAGCGGACAATCAAGATTAAGAGGCAAAAATAAATGAGCAATGATGGAGATTAAATCTTGGTTAATCCATGTGCTCATATCGTCAAGAAGCAAAATCAAAGGCTAAGATTAAGAGACAAAATAGTGAGTGGTTGAGATAAAGAGGCAAAAGCCTTTTTCAAAAGATTCCATCTCATTGGAAAGTGCACTTTTCTTCTTATTATTTATTATTTATTATTTTCTTGTTTAATGTGCACTTAGGATAAAGGGGTTTTTATAATTTAATTAAAAGATTTTTCATTTAATTAAAAGGGAGCATGTTCTTTTAATTAAATAAAGCTTAGGATAAAGTGGTCAAACTTTAGGATATAATCAAATAAATGATAAAGTGGTGATTTGATCAAGAAAATAAGAGATTAAATAAATATGCAAAATTGGTTAAGCACAAGATATAGTCTAGAATTTAAACTTTAATGTTTAGAAAGGGGCTCATAGTCTACTAGACCATTTTTGGGTGATTACATTTTCCCCTCTTTAACTAATGTGTGAGCGATCTGGGAACACATTAGGTCAAAGAAAGATGATGTCAAGGTAACTGATAGAGATCTTACTCCGAACTTGATCAAACGAAGCACAATAAGGAAACTAATCCCAAACTTGATTGAATGAGAACTAGCAAAGATAGCAAGATTCCAATGCATAGTAAGCAAAACTGAACACTAAAACAAAGATTGAAAGACAAGACAATAAGATGCCAAAATCAATTTGCAGCTTTGAAAGATAGGTTATTCCTGCCCCCTCAGGATCAAAATCGAAATGAGGTAGAGGAGATGCAGAAATGAGATAGATTTGGTCAAATTAGGATAAGATAACGTTCAATATGATTAATGATCGATTAAGACTGATTAGAAAATAATTTTGACCCATTCTAACCACTAAGTGATGAGAATTTGCCCCAGTTTGAATAAGGTTGACCAGAAAGGTATAACATTAGTATTAGGTCAAAGCAAGTGATTTATGAAGAAAAAATGATCAATGTTTTTCTTCAAAGGGTGAAAAGACAAGCCTCAGAAGAATAGAAAAATGAACTCGGATTTCGGTTTTGATCCTAAAAATGAAATGAGGATGCCAGGAATTAAAAGATGAAGACTCTCTCCTCACCCAATGCAAGATGCAAAGACTAAAACTAAGACATAATGCAAAGACTAAGATGCAACCTAGGATGAAAAATGCAAGTGCAAAGTGCAGGGATCTTACTCGGCCCCTATTTTCATCATTGAGCCTTATTAAGGGACATCGTAAGATCATACAACCGTCACTAGAGAAAGTGCAACTATGACTATATGAATATGATCTATATCAGAGAGAATGTAGGAAACACATGTAAGCACTAAGGCATAAAGGCCAAGATGACCTGAGCATTGTTTCCAAGTTAATGTTGCAAGTAACCATAAGCATCAAGGCATGAGAGTCCAAGATGACCTGAATGGTTCTTGCGTAAGAAAACACAATGTAACAATCAAGGATATATCTCTAGATCTCCCTAGTGTCCAAGGGGTAAATGTAAGAGACACACAAGATTACCAAAGCGATACCCACAAGAAGAAATCAAAGAAAACATGCCCCACGTCCTTAGTTCTCTAGTTGTAACATCATGGAGAGACTAAGGAAGGAATATTCAGTGAAAATCATTAATCAATCAACACAAAAAAATAAGTCATAACATGTCTCAGTCATTTCAGTTTAAGCGCGGTGTGAAAATGAAAAAGAATAATCACTAACTTTCTAGGACTCATGCTTGTAGGTGAGAAATATTGCACAATCGTAGACTGCAAACAAAAAATAAACTAAAGGTAGCATATCTTATAAGTGTTAAGAAACACTCGATGTCAAAGGAAGTGTTGAGAAGCACTATTTGGGGTGAGCCACTAAGAAACACCATCGTGCACCAAAGGAGGATACAATTTATGCCCCCTAGCCCTAGACAAAAATCAATCTCAGACCAAGGAGATTGGAGATGAAAGTCGAAAGGGTTCGAAGTGCAAAGTGACAAGCTAATAAACATAAGTGCATGGGGTTAAAGTAGCACATGTTTCTAGGTTTTCACCACTTGAATTATTTTCTATTTATTCTACCAAGGCGCCTGTTTCCAGGTTTTCACCAAGGCACATTTTTTTCTTTTTCAATTTTTTTTTGGTTTCTTTTATTTTTATTATTTTTGAAGATACGTCAAGGCACCTATTGCTAGGTTTTGACCAGGATGATCATTTTTTCAAGACTTTATATGCTTTTTAAGGATTTTTTTTCAAGATCATATATCAATTTTTGTTTAGATTTTTTTTAGGACATTTTATGATTTTTAGATCTTTTTTAGGACATTTAAGATATGTACAAATCTCTGGAGCATCATGCATAGAACTTCTTCAGATGAAGGATGTTGATAGGTTCAGGGAGTTGTTCTCCTTTAGGTGTAGAAAGATGATAGGCACCGGATCCAAAAGCATTAATAACTATGTAGGGACCCAAACAATTTGGTTCAAACTTCCCTTTCTATGTTATGTTCTATTAATTTTTAGGATTCTCTCTCAAGACGAGATCTCCAACCTGAAGTTCTCTAGAATGAACCTTTTTGTTATAGCTTTGTGACATCCTTTTCTGATATACTCTCATTTGGTCAAATGTAGCTTTTCTACGCTCATCCAGAATTTCTAACTCATGTATGCACATGACACTATAGTCGTCATCTATGATGAGACCCTTTAATAAGATTCTTAGAGAAGGTATCTCAATCTCAAGAGGTAAGACAACTTTAGATCCATAAACAAGTGCAAAGGGTGTAGCTCTAGTAGGTGCGTGAATGCTAGTCCTGTAGGCCCATAGTGCATGTTTGATTTGCAAGTGCCCGTATCTTCCTGTCTTGTTGATTGTTTTGTGCAAAATTTTCAGCAGCATCTTATTAGAAGCTTCAACCTAGTCATTACTGCGAGGGTAATAAAATTAAGGACCAATGTTTTTTAATCTTGAATTGTTTATATAACTTCTTGATATCCTTATTTTTTAATTATCCTCCATTATCAGTAACTATGGAGGAAGGTATGTTGTAATGACATATGATATGATTGAGGATGAATAAAGGCACTTGTTTCCCAGTAGAAACCGAAAGACGAACAACCTCAACCCACTTTGTAAAATTTTGTTTTGTAGTAATGATAAACTTGTGTCCACTAGATGAGTTAGGATATATTTGACCCACCAAATCAAAAGCCCACTGCTGGAAAGGCCAATGCGTAACAGATGGAATAATCTCCCTATCTAGAGAATGTATCATATTGCCATGCATCTGACACTTCTTACAAAATTTAGCATATCTGACAATATTAGTTTGCATAGTAGGCCAGTAGTAACCAACCCTAAGTAATTTTCAAGCTAGCGCAAGACCATTAGAGTGGGACCCACATACGCCAACATAGACTTCCGCTAATGCACATTCAGACTCATCTTTCTCTAGACATATAAGAAGTGTGCTGTCTAGACCCTTCCTAAATAAGTCACCATAGATGAGGCCACAACAGGAAGAGTTGTGAATGAGTTGTCATTTCTCATTACGGGTTAGGTTATCAGGAATGATTTGGTTACGCAGGTGAGAGTAAATTTTTCCATATCGAGAGGAGTCATGACCAATAATGGTACATATGGTGCAGTTGTCAGGGGAATCGTAGGCAGGGTAGTGTAGTTCTTCCACCAGGAATTGAAATCTGGACTCATGCTCTTCTAACTATAAGATAGAAGCCAAAGTGGCCATGACATCAACCACCCTGTTTTCAGCTCTAGGGATTGGCTGGAATGTGATGAAAGTGAATTAATTCTTGAGATCATCAATCATCTTCTTGTAAGGAATCAATTTATCATCTTTGGTTTTATAGTCATCATTAGTCTAATTTATAATGAGCTGAGAGTCTCCAAAAATATGTAGCTTAGTGATCCTCCATTCAATAGCCAGTTTAATCTCATTTGTTAAAGCCTCATATTCTTCCATATTGTTTGTGCAAGGGAACAAAAAATTATATGTTTTTAGGATAGTGTATCCATGAGGTGTGACAAAAAAAAAACTAACTCCAACACCATTCTGTGTGTGAGATCTATCAAAAACAATCTTCCATGATCGCTTAGTCATAGACATAATGGATGAATTAGGAACATCAATCTATATAGGGGCATCATCTTGTTGAGGGAGTTCAACTAGTTGATAAGCAATTTATTTTCCTTTTATGGCCTTATGATCAACATATTCAAAGTCAAATTTAGAGAGAATCATCATCCATTTAGCGAGTTGACCAGTAAGAGTAGCTTTATTTAGTAAATATTTCAAAGGATCAATTTTTGCGACAAGTTGTGTAGTATGCGTCAGCATGGAATGTCTGAGATTTTGAGATGAAAATAACACTGCAAGGAAAGCTTTTTCAATGTTTTTGTAATTAATTTCATAAGCTACTAATGTTCTACTGATGTAGTATGTAGCTCTTTCTTTTCCATGTTCATCTTGTTGTGCCAATAATACCCCCAAGGATGTGGTTGTAGCTAAGATGTATAAAATAAGAGGTTTCCTCATAATATGAGGCATTAAGACTAGAGGTTTGGCCAAGTATTCTTTGATCTGATTGAGACTTTTCTCACATTCCTCATTCCATGTACATGAATCTCCTTTGTGTATATTTTTATTAAAAGGTTGAGCTCTGTCAACAAGCTGGGATATGAACCTCTTGATGGAGTGAAGGCATCCTTGTAGACTTCTTAATTGAATTATATTTTTTGGGAGGTGGCATCTCCATTATAGGTTGGACCTTTTCAGGATCAACCTTTATTCCATTAGTTGAAATGATGTATCCAAGTAATTTTCCTGAGGTGACTCCAAAAGAATATTTCTTGGGGTTTAACCTAAGTTGGAATTGTTCCATTCTGTCTAAGATCAAACTCAAGTCTTTAAGAGGTGTCCCTCTTTTTAGATTTTCCAAGGTATCATCCACATAATCTTCCATATTTCTATGCATCATGTCATGAAAGATGGTATTCATAGCTCTTTGATAGGTAGTCCCGACATTTTTGAGGCCAAATAGCATGAAGTTCCAACAAAAGGTTCCCCATGCACATGTGAAGGCAATCTTTTCTTAACCTTTGGGAGATATTTTAATCTGATTTTATCCTAATAAACCATCCATGAGAGAGTATATTTCATAACCCGTAGTCATATCCACTATCATGTCTATGTTTAGAAGTGGAAATTCATCCTTTGGGAAATATTTGTTAAGATCTCAGAAATCTGTGCATACACGAATGGATTTGTCATTTTTAGATACAAGTACAATGTTTGAGATCCATTCAACATAAGCTATAACTCATACAAATTGAGCACTCAAAATTTTTTCTAATTTGACTTTGACTAGGAGAGTTGTGTGTGGATGCATCTTTTGTAATTTTTGTTTCATTGGCTTAACACTAGGAGCTATAGATAGATGATACATAATTATATTAGTGTCCAGCCCTGGCACATCTGCATATGCCCAAGAAAAATTAATTTTATTTTCCTTGAAGAACTTAGTGAACTGTTGTTTTTCATTTGCTCATAGAGATTGAGCCAAATGTATGATCTGAGGTGCTTCAGTTGTCCCAAGATTTATAGTCTGTGTGGGCTCTATCAAGACTAAAGATCTATCTTGAAAATAAATAGGAAGACTACCAAGTACCTCATCCTCGGGAGCCTCAAAGAGGTTTTCACCCTTAGACACATCTTTTGTTTTTACCTTTTTAGGCTCTGACACCGCCACAAAGTGGGTTTCGCCATTAGAGCGCCTTTTATTTTTCAACTTTCTATTTATTTTATGACTAAGGTACTTGATATCTATTTCACTAATGTTTTTATCTAGTTCAATGGTTAAATAAACTACAAGATCAATGGCATTGAGGTAGCAGGCTATTTCATAGTCATTTTGGAAAGAAGGTAACACAGGTTGCTGGTTCTATTGTGACCAATCAATAAGGTCAGGGTACATGAGTGGAAGGGAAGTGGCAGGTTCCAAAGCATTGATACGGGGGAGGTAATCTCTAGTGACAAGATTTCTAGAGTCTATAAGGTCTCCCTCTAAAATATCTAGATCCATATGATTCCTAGCGAGGTTAACTTGATCAATGAAAGAAGCATATAAGGTCATCTCGTCAGGGCCTATGGGTGACACATCGACCACTTTAGTTTGGTTATCATAAGTATGCACCACATCTATTCCCACTTCTAGTGATTTGAATGAGAGAGAATCTCATTCATATTCATGTGAGTAAGTACTATTTTCTCTTTGTAACAATCGTGTCATGTTGATTCAAATACGTTCTCTATTAGGATCTTTAATATATGACTCATCATTTTGGTGCGATGTAGAAGCTTCATCAGTGTGTTCTAGTGGAGGTCCTTCTTCATTCCAAAGGATGGCAGTAGAGGGAAATGTTTTTCCCAATCTTGGTTAAAAGTTTGAGCAGGTACAATATCTTCTTCAAATTTGTTATCACTAGATTTATCAGGAGACTGGTCAAAAATAGGTTGAGAATCTCAATCTAGTCTTACCCTTAGATTTCCTTCCATTTGTGATACTCAGAGGTGTAGGAAGAGCATTTTTTGTATCACTGAAAGGATCATGACCTAGGGAACCCAACCTAGCTATAAATTCATATCCTTTTTTGTATCATTTGGGAGAGACTACAGTATTAAGCACAACTTCCTCATCTTCCTTTTCTCTATAGATCCATTATCTAATAGCTTGTTCTTCTTTCTCATCTTCTAGGGGTATGGAGGATTGGACAAAGGTACCATAACATTTCATAGCGAAAGAGGAAGTTTTCTTATCCTCTAAAGGTTTTTCATAAGAACGAGGGGAGACTGGCAGTATAGCAATAGAATCTAGGCAGTATTCCCCCATTCTGAGATTTAGCATTTTTAACTTCTTTTCACAATCAACAAGAGTAGTCTTTGTTTCCTCAACAACTCTATTGTGTGGTACTAAGGATTCAGCAGTAAGTATATTGATAGGCATAGAATTATCCCCCATAATTAAAACCTTGGTACCGTTGAAGGAAAACTTTATACATTAATGGTAGGTAGAGGGAATCACTTGCATATCATGGATCCATGGTCTCCCTAGAAATATGTTGTAATAAAGGGGAATATCAAGAACTTGAAAAACCACATCTTTTTCCACTGGGCCAACCCAAATAAGTAACACAACCAATCCTTTGGAAGACCTTTCAAATTAACTTCATCATAGGCTATAATAGTAATCTTCCTCCTTGGATAAATGGTGAAATCTGACAATCCCAACTGCTTAATCACACTAAAATAACATGATGCAGTCAAGCTCAGAGGGTC
This sequence comes from Thuja plicata, assembly GCA_018584345.1. NCBI lineage: Eukaryota > Viridiplantae > Streptophyta > Pinopsida > Cupressales > Cupressaceae > Thuja > Thuja plicata. The sequence continues at coordinate 1,713,242 of MU228269.1, forward strand.
CAAGAATGCACTGTCCAAACTTGCATCCAAACAAAACTCACAGCGAAAACAACAACACAACAAGATATATCAATATCAACTTATATTATCTCAGAATTCCAATTACATGCAACATGTCGGGCTATAAGGACTTCTCGATTAAGGCCAATACACAAACAATTTCAACAAGATCTCATAGGATCCAACTTCACCAGTCTACCCTACAGCTAAGTGGAAGAAACTAGATCTAAACTCGTGCTCGCAAGCCACCAAGCAATCTTACAAGTTTATGTCTTACCCACTTACTACTATTTTCTATCAACGCTCTACCTCTCCCTAAATGATACCTACATACTTCCTTTTATACAATACAACCACAAGTCATATCGTAAACAAACATTAAATGACCCAGTCAGCCATTACAATCCATTATGAACATATATTAAATGCACTAGTCAGCTGCAAAAAATAACAAAATACATAGAAGAAAACATCAACATAGATTTAGGTCCACACACAATCTAATACACCAAATCCACACACCTTGGAACTCAGCACGATCCCAATGAACCCTCCAAATCACGGATGCAATCTACAATGTCCACCCAATCCATAAACACAAGTCAGTGAACTCCAACAACTGAGATCCCAAGTTGATACCGAGCACTAGCAAAGCCACTGAGCCTATTCAGTAAAGCAAAGATGCCAATATTCACCTAGCCAAACATTACCGAGTAGAATACAACTAAAACATAGAACAATATCAAGTTCCACCGAGTCCAGTCACTGAGTCCATCGATGAAGTAGCACATCTTCCAACCGAGAACTACCACCAAAGTGACCGAGTTCCTCGGGTCTCCAACCGAGTTTACTACTAAAACCAAATCAAACCAAAACATATTTTTTGGTGACACAGGATTGCCAACTACTCCAGGATGCTCCTACATTAGACACCCCATGTGTGAAAAGATATTCTCAGTAGCTAGATGAAGATTTGTTGGGATTCAGTACATAGATCCCAAATTGATTCTTGATATACATGTCTTCCGAGTCTTCAACTGATACAATCTTGTCTTTACCCCACTTCTCTAAAATCTTTCCTACAACAAACAATTGATTGTCTTTCCTCCCCACATCTTTCCTCAGTTTATTACAGGTTTGGCTTCCACTCTGATCTCTAACCCTCAGAATTTCCTTCAGCTCAACCCTACCACCAACACTCACATTCCTCCTACCAAGCTCTGTATTCTTCAAAGGAATCAAAATAAACTTCTGTCCATATTTCAAGATAGTAATTAAATTTATTTTATAGTCATGAATAGCCTCTCTATCATACTGCCAAGGTCTCCCAAGTAAAACATGACAAGAACTCATCTCCACAATGTCACATAATACTTCATCTCTATACGAACCAATGTAAAAAATCACCATGCACTGTTCTTTCACCTCTACTGCATGACCATCTTGTAACCAACTTATCCTATAAGGACAAGGATACCTCAACCTTTTCAAACCAAGTTTTTGAACCATCTCCTCAACAACTAGGTTGTCAGTACTTCCTCCATCAACAATCACCTTACAATATTTACCACCAGACTTGCACACAGTCTTGAACAAGTTCTTCCTCTAACAAGAATCATCTTTCTTTGAGGGCAGAAAAGTTCTCCTAAGCAAGAGAGTCACACCCTATACCTCAAGTTCATTCTTAGTAACCTCATTCACCACAACATTTCGGTGACTACTGACCTTCTTATCTACATGGGGACATTCAAATCACCGATGTCCTTCTTCATCACAATTATAATAAGTACCTCTGAACACACCTCTACCTATCTTTCTCCTTGGTTCAACAGGTTTTGGTTCATCTTCAACTTTCAGTTTATCCTTTATCGACTATTCTTGCTTCTCTTTCCCTTAGGAATTACCATAATGTCTTCTATTCAACCTATCTTTTTCCTTCAGTGCATACTGATAAGTATCTTCTACTGAGTCAATCTTCAACATAAAAATCTCATCTTGGATATTGAATCTCAGACCGTTGACATACCTCGCCACCTTTTCCTTAGAAAGTTCTCTATGCCCAGAATGAATAGTCAACTTTTAGAACTCCTTAGTATAATTTTCCATACTCATCTCCTTCTGTTTCAGATTTTGCAATTTCTTAAATAACTCAAGTTCATAGTCAACAAGAATGAACTTAGCCTTTAGCTTTATCACCATCAACCTCCACCGATTGATCTTTATCTCGCCTTCTTCTTCTTGGTCCCTCTGTAACTCATTCCACCATAAAGCAACACACCCTTTCAACTTAGTCTGTGCCAACCCCAATCTAAGATGATCTTCAATGTCTTCCAGCTCAAAGTAGTCTTCTAACTCACTGAGCCAATCAATCAGATCCTTGGGTCTCAATGTACCTAAAAATTTGGAAATGTCCATTCGGTATCTTATAATCAATCGAGTGCCAGATCTCTGCAACTGATCATATATGTCTCCTCCAGATCTCTCCATCTGATCGGCTCTATCATCTCTACTAGATCTAGCAACTTCAAAGTCTTCAACCACTTCTTCATAACCATCATCCATTCCCATACCTCTATGTAATCCAACATTTCTGATACCTTCTATGATTTCATTTTTCATTGTCGCCGTCTCTGATCTAAATCTTTTTATTATCCTCACTTCCACCTCCTCATAAAGGTCTTCAATCGTCCTAGGGTCAAATCTTCTCGGAGGCATCTCTCTAGATCTTCAAAAACCCTAAGCTCCATAAGAAACAAACCAACTATGATACCACTTGATGCAGTCAAGCTCAGAGGGTCCAAGAATGGACTGTCCAAACTTGTAGCCAAACAAAACTCACAATAGAAACAACAACAACACAACAAGATATATCAATATCAACTTATATTATCTTAGAATTCCAATTACATGTAACATGCCAGGATGTAAGGCCTTCCCATTTATGGCCAATACATAAACAATTTCAATGAGATCTCGTAGGATCCAACTTCACCATTCTACCCTATAGTTAAGTGGAAGAAACCAGATCTAAACTTGTGCTCGCAAGCTACCAAGAAATCTTACAAGTTTATGTCTTACCCACTTACTACTGTCTACTATCAAATTTCTACCTCTCCCTAAATGATACCTACATAATTCCTTTTATACAACATAGCCACAAGTCGGCTTGTAAACAAATATTAAATGACCCAGTCGGCCATTACAATCCATGATGAACAAATATTAAATCCACTAATCGACTGCAAATAACAACAAAATACATAAAAGAAAACATCAAAACAGATTTAGGTCCACACAAGATCCAATGCATCAAATCCACATGCCTTGGAACTCAACACGATCCCAATGAACCCTCCAAATCATGGATGCAATCTCCAATGTCTTCACAATCTACAAACACAATTCAGTGAACTCCAACAACCAAGGCCCCAAGTCGGTACCGAGCACTAGCAAAGCCACCGAACCCATTCGGTAAAGAACTGATGTCAATAGTCATCGAGCTAGACATTATCAAGAAGAATACCACCAAAAAATAGAACAACACTGAGTTCCACTAAGTCCAATCACCGAGTCCATCGGTGAAGCAACACATCTTCCAACCGAGAACTACTACCGAAGTGACTGAGCACCTCGGGTCTCCAAACGAGTTCACTACTAAAACCAAATCAAACCATAACATATTTTTGGTGACATAGGATTGCCAACTACCCCAGGATTCTCCTACATTAGAACATATATTTAACCCAATTCCATTATCTATCAACACACGTTTGACTCAGGTTCGGTAGATTTGGATTTCAATATGTAGGGAAAGGTTATGGGGATGACTTAAAGACTTGTTGTCTTCTTCAGAAAATGAAAGGTAATGCGGAGCATAAATATGATTAATTATGGTCTAAAATTGGTCATTATCAATGTCTTTGGGGATATTTTCTATTTTTAAATCTTTCTCTAAGATCTCCTTGTGTATAGGTGATAACTCTAGTAACTCAAAGATTGAAATTTGGGTTGGAGTACACTGAAGTTGATATACTAGATTTTATTTTGACTTTCTAGAAGTAGAGGATTTCTTGGAAGAGGATGGCACTTGCTTTGGAAAAATTAGGACCTTTGAACATAACCTTGGGATGATTCCTAGTGATAGCATTTAGAATTTCTCTATGTGAAGGAGAGTGGACATCTCTGAGCATGATCACGTGGTTACACTCATTGTAAGATTGGGATTGTGTGGAAGAATCAACACCTCTCAAGATAACCTTAGGTGTCTCATCAATATCTGAATCATAGTTGGGTCCATTAGGTCTCACCATGCTAACGTTTTCAATCATAGGTTCAAGCATATTGATAATGTTGTCACTGTTCATAAAAGTATACTTGATCTTAGCTCTCTCATCTTTATTTGATGTTTCTCCTTTGTCATACTTAGGGAGTCATTATTTAAAGGCCCTATGATTAGAATTCTTAACAAGACCATCCACTCCAACTTTTCCATCTTCAATAAGATCATGAATGACATGTTTCAACTTTACGCAATTGTTGATCTTGTGTCCTTTGTTCTTATGATACTCACAATAATGATTGTCATTCCACCACTTAGGTTTCACTTCTGGCTCATATGTTTTAGCATATTCAGGTAGTGTGATAATATTGTTGTCAAGTAAAGTCTTAAGTATCATGTCATATGAATCTCCCAAGGGAATAAAATCACATTTAGGCCTAGGTTCCCATGAAGATGTATCCTTATTACAATCATTATATCTTGCAACTTCTTGTTGTTTTGTTGTTAGGATAGCCCTAGCCAAGTTGAAAATGGGATCTTTAGGCTTAGGCTCATCAACAACACCATCATTGACCGCATGCTTGTTCTTATTCCAAGGTTTATTCATATATTTGTTATATCCATTACTATCTGTAGACTTATCCTTGCTCATTGTGATCTCACCCTTTTTGACCAAAACATCCTCTATTCAAAAATCACTTTCAATCACATCATTAAAGGTGAAAAAGACTTGCTTTCTAAGGTCATAATACAAATAAGGTATGAGATTATTAATAGAGATATCAATATTCTCATTTTCTATAAGTTTTCATGGGTATCTTGAGTGTATCTTTCTCCATCTTTTCAAGAATGTAACATAAGGTTCACCTTGTTTTTGTTTGATGTTGCATAGGTCAAGCATTGTCACAGGGTGCTGAATATTATAAGAGTATTGTTGAATAAACCTTTGCACTAACTCATCAAAATAATTGAGTGGAGGTGTGATTTTTGTGAACCACTCCATAGCTTGTCCATTTAGACTCCTATGAAAGAGTCTCATAAGATAAGTGTCATCATGCATAAATTACATACTCAAGGCATATAATTGTCAAACATGGTCATGTGGATCCCCATTTCCATCATACTTGTCATACTTAGGAATCTCAATATCTCTTGGAAAAGGAATCATGTATAGACTCTTGTCAAAAGGTAGTGCATATGGATTCCATAGAAAATGATGACTTAGGTCTCTCCTTTTCCCTTTTTAAGCTTAACATTTCATTCTTCAAATTTTGTATTTCCTTTTGGGAAACTTCCAAAGGTGTGGGTTCTCTTCTTCGAATCAGTCCATCAATATTTAATTCATAGGGGAGTTTCAACCTTCTAGAAGCTAAGTGCATGAAATATTGATCACCATTTTGTTCCAATACTTTTAACATTAGTCTTTGATAACGGTTGTCTTGTAGAAAGTTTAGGAGCTCTTTTAGTAATTTTATGCTCCACATTGTTGCCATGTTAAGAGTTAGACATAGAATGTGAAGATCTTGGAGGTGAATCAAATCCATTCTGTTGTGGCCCTAGGGGAGATCTTGGAGGTGTATTATTCCCATGATCTCCAAGGAAATCAGCATTAAATTGTTGAGCCCAATGAGTCATTTGTTCCTCCATGTAAGCCTTTCTCTCTAACTCCATTTTTCTTAACCTCCTATTGTGCTCAAAATGGTCATTCAATCACTTGTCATGTTCTTACCTAGACGTGGTGAGAGATAAACTATTTTTAGATCTTGATGAGCTAAGAGGTGTCTCATAGGTTCTATCAAAGGTGCTTCCAAAAGGATCAAAACAAACTTCGGCACTATCCCCCTCTTTGTCAAAGGTAATTTGAGGTTTTTTGTCTTAATGATGCTCACACCTAGTAGGAAAAGCTAATTTGTCAAAGATAATTGGAGGTTCTTTCCTTGATCAATCTGATATCTATTTTTTATTTACATGAATGAGAAAGTAAAGAGATAATTAAGATGACACAAGACAACGTGATGTCCACCCTAGAAGAGCAAAGTGTTTTGTTAGCTCTTTTTCTTGTAGAATCAGTATGTAGCAGTGAATGCTTGACTCTTTAATTCCCAATTTATATTCTCACAGGGAAAAGGATAATTAACAAGGATTAACATCCTTCTACACTTTAGGCTCCACAAACCCAGGTGGGTGCACCTTCAACAAGGTACTATCTTTCAGTAATTATAACAGTGGATTAAGGATTCATGATCCTTCTTCCTTTTAAGCCACTAGGCTTAGGAAGGCTAACCCATTGATTCTCTCTTCAAGGAATCACTAAAGTGAATTGTAATAAATACAATTAGATGGACATGTATTTAAGATAACATAAATATAAAGATTGATTAATATTGGATTGATGATAACAACCACTTGTCAGCATTTTGGCCAGTGCCTAATTGTGGGTCATAGAGTCAGAATAAAACATACATACACAAGGGATAATTAATTGAAATACAAAGAAAACCTCAGATGGAATGCCTTACAAACTATCTTTTCATCCTCACACCCCTATGTCAAATTCTTGCATAAACCCTAACCCTCTATAATTATTTGCAAGATTTAAACTCACCTTGAAAGTAACTCACAAATAATGACATAGCTATCTTATAACCAGTACATTTAAGATGCCTTACAAATTAAACATATGAGAGCCAATAGTAAATGAAAAAAGACATCATTGGTGTAAAAATAGAGATTCCATTATATTTTATTAATATAAGCCTGATTTTAGTACATTCAAATTGATTCAAAACCAAAGCCTAGACAAAATTCAGAAGTCTACCTTGCAGTCTTATTTTTACCATCCTCTTCAAAAGATTACAACTTGCTATTTATAGATAGCCCTAGTCATCTTGGAATCCTTTTGGAAAATAAGGATGCAACAAGCTTCATATGACTAGGCTATAAGACAAAACATATATTTCACAGATGAGACAAAAATCAGGCGGAGAGAATAACAATTTCTTTGTTACAAGTTATGCAATCCTTTGTCTTATGACCGCCTGAATGCTTGCAACTGCCCTGAGGTTTTTAGGTCCTTATCATCTGGGATTTTTCATCTTTATTGATGTAAAACTTGCACTTGCGTTTGTTCAGATAGCTAGGCATCACTAGTGCTCGTTGTCACTCCTATACTACTTCTTTCTGTTATTGGAGTGACAATACCGTACTTGCTAATCTAGGTGGTAAACACTTCATCATCTGGCCAACTGAAATTGAGAACCTCATCTTTCTGGCTATTGAACTCCTCCCAATCAGCACTGGCCTTTTCAATCTCTGACTCCCAAGATTCAAAAAATGTCCTGGACTTGTTGAGAATGTCAATAGTTAACACAAACCAACCTATATTTTCCAATGTAATAATACTATTTTTCCTGTTGGTTAGTGCTTCATTCAATTGCCTTAGCCACATGGCTTCATTTTTTATGTTTCCATCCCTTTTGAACATATTGGGAAACATGTCATATCTATCTTTGGAGAACTCAACTCTTAAGGTCTCTACCCTTCTGATGATCATATTCTTTTTGATATCCAGGTCAGCCATCAATTTAAGGCATTTGTAGGTCCTTGTCAAAATGATATCAATATTATTTTTTTCCTTTGAGGTAGAATAGAAATATTTTACATGGGTTTTCTTCCCGTTGCAATTATCAATTATCAAATCCCAATGCTCTTTGTATTCATCATGTTTGTTGATTATGCTGGCAATCTTCTTTCCCATCAAATAGAGGTTGTCAAGATTAAATTCATTGGTACACCTCTTGAGGTTAGAGTATATTTTATCAGAACACCTCTGCTTTACCAATTCCCTAGCTTCTTTGTATGCAGGGGAGTCCTCAAGATCCCTCTTGCCTTCTTCCTCCAACCTTGATCTTTCATTAATCAACCTGTTCTTTTCAGCCTCTAGTTCTGCTCTCTTAGCATAAATTACCTCTTGGGTAGTAGGACTTAAGGGTTTAGGGGATGGAGGATAAGTCATAAATAGACTGGATGAGGAGGGTTGGTGAGGTCCCTGAGTAATCATTACTCGGGGCATTAATTGAACTATCTTCCTCCCTTCCAGAACTGCTATCCTGCTATCCTTTTGTAGGGACTTAACCCTTTCATCATTATAGGCCTTTAGTACAAATTCATATTTTTGATTTAGGCTATTATAAGCCTCTTTCTCCTTTTAAGCCACCCTCAGGATCAGGTTGGCTGTTTGCAAGACAAGGTTTTCTGCCTCAATTCCTGAAGTATCAGAAACTCTTTTGACAATGAGGCTTCCTGTATCCTCAATTTTATCATTTTCCTTCAATCTTCTTTTGTCTTTCTTCTGCAATGACTAGATTTCCAAGGCTGCATGATCTTCACTAAATTTTTCACCAATTGATGTCCCAGCAGTGCTCAGTGGTTTTGCTTCTTTTCTGACAACATCAAAGACTACTGCATCAGCTAAATCCCACTGAGGTAAGATGTGGACTCCCTGTTTCTTGACTAATTCTCTACCCTCTTCAGGGGTGATCTTATCAAATCTAGACACTAGCTCTTGCTTAACCTCCTTTTCTATATCATCTTTAATATAATTGGGCTGAGCTTCCTGTAACTTTTGACATTTATCATTGAATTCATCAATGTGAATTCTCCACAAAAACTGAATGAATGCCCTAGTCTTGACAAAGTTGTCATCTTACAAGAACTCCTCACTGGTTTGCTTAGTCACTGGGTCTAGTTCTTTACCTATGAATTCCACCACTGTGAGGTCAACAATTGTATGCCTAGGTGCCTCTGGCATCCCTTCTTACAACTCTTGGGTAGTAACAAAAACTTCACCAGTGTTCCTCAATTGAACCAATTGCTCAACAATGGCTTGGTCATCAAAATGCATAGGGGATTGGGAGGAAGAGTACAACTCACTCTCTTTCTCTTTTCCTTGCACCTTTTGTCTCTTGGGAGAGGGCACTTCTTGGGCACTAGTAATTTCTGGCCTCTTTCCTTTATGCTGAGAAGGAATATCAACTTTGGGCATGATAGTAGTGTACCCTCTCCTCTTGTATACTACATAATCCCTTGGTGCCCGACTACTCTTCCTTGCTGAAGTTTACTCAAAATAGCATGAGAATTTTCTGGCTCAACTTCCATTAACCTTTGTTTCTTCGCATTTAGGGTTTGCATGATCCCCTCAAATAAAGTTATCAAAGACTCAATTTTCTTGGCCCAAGGGAAAAACTCCTTCAGAGGATCATAAGATTTGTCAAAATTATGTACAAAGTCCAATGACTTCTTATACACCAGCCACTTTTCCTTTCTAATATCCTGGTCACCTAGGTCAAAAAAATTATTGATAATATCCTTAGGGTAATTTAACTGATGTTCCAATGTTAAGCACTTGGTTCTTTTTCAGAACATACCCATTATGAAATCTTCATTATCTACACACATGGATACAGACGTTGCTAAGTGATAAGGTTCAAAATACTTATCAAATTGTGTCCACCCACCCTTTGTTATGATGAAATGATGGGCTCTGGTGAGGGTAGGGAAAATGCTTCCCTTCATTTTTCCTGCTAGGGCTTCCTCATGTAGTCCACCCAATTGTCTTATAATCTCTGCTATCCCAATCTTCAAAGGGGCTCTGTAAGGCAGCACATTAGGGGTTCCCCTGAATCCATAAACCCTTATTACTGTAGAAACATGGTACAAAATCAAATCTCCCCAATTATGGGAAATCTTCAATTCTCAGGCAAAATCCATCAGTCTCAAAAGCTTCATCATATCAGTGTGGATCCTGGCATTTTGATTGCACAACAGTGACCTAAGCCTAGTGGCAAAAACCCTATCAAAGTAAACATAACTAGCTTCTTTTCTATCCCATGATAGATCGACACTCCACATCTGAACATGCAAATCTTCATTACCATAAAACTTAGTAAATTCCATTTCTTCCTCAAAGAAGTCAGCATTATTGGATAAGAACATGTGCATCATAAGGGAATACCATCTCATTGGTTTAAGTATGTTGCTATCCTAGATTCCTTCCAAAACTTCATGCATTTTTTGGGCAATGTAAGATGCAAAGTCAAAAACTACTGATAGGTGGGGATGTAGAATCTAAACCACCATGAGCATTATGTGGACAGGCATTGTTACTTCTTTATCTATTCCTAGAACCTGGCATAGGGCACTATACATTTTCTTGGCCTTGCCATTGTAGTAATCCAACTTGAATAGCTCTAGTGTGTTAGGCCCTACTACAATCAAGTCTCCTATCTTGTTAAAGTACCCTTTCAAAGCATCATTTTTGTAATATTCCCTCTGGGTTTGATATACTTCCTTGAAGTATTCAAAGTCAATATCATCCATTTGTATTGAGGTATCACTCAAATTGAAAATTCTTCTGATTTCATCAGCTCAAACAGTCAACAACACATTTCCCTTGGTATCCCTAACAACCCTAGATACTTTGTCATAAGTGTTGGCAATCAGAGTGAACAAATTTGTATCCATAAACACCCCGGGAACTATATATTTCCTACATCCAAGTCTTATATGGTACAATCTAGGGTAGGAGTATTTCTTTGGCGATATGCTATTCTAAACAAAGTAAGACCATTAAAATTGGTTTTAACATCTTTTGTCCATCTACCCGAATCACACAAGCCTTCTCCTCCTTTGAAATGGGGATGAGTTGGAACTATTCTCTTGATTTGGGTCGCATCACCCATGGATCCTTTCAATTGTTGCAATAGATCCTCCCTAACATTTCTCTTTTGGTAATCCATCTCTCCAGAAATTTCAATCCTAGGGGCCTTTTTGAACCTAAAGCTTTTGCTAAGATGAAATTTGTATTTTGAAATGACAAATCTGAAAGCCTTTTGAACTACAAATCTTACTAGAAACCTGAACATTGTTGAATCAAAGAAAACTTACCCGTTCTACAATTTTATTGTGTGGAGCTGAGTATCTCTGTAATTTTGTTCTTTGCTTGAATGACTTTGGTGAATTATTGTGACTTCAAGTCAAATTAACCAGTTTTACTGCTTCAATCAAATCAGGCATTCGTATTGAATTTGACTGGAGTGGTGTGGCCACACATTCTGCAATCAATTTTCCTACTTCAAACTCGTAGCTTAACAGCTCACTGCAGCTTATTTTAACAGCTTTGAATTTAATCTGTAGATCTGAAACATTACCTGCTTCATCTGACGGCTATCTTATTTTCCCAGAAACAACTATTCACCTTAGACATGTGTCAACACCGCTTAATCGCTTATTCCTTAGATTTCAAGCACTTTGCCTTTAAGCATTTATGTGAATCGTCAGATTCTTTTACACTTGCAACCTTATTAACATGACTTTTGGGTTGTACTGGACCCACTTTATGTGCCACACGTTTCTCAGACTTAATCGCTTACCCATTAGATGCTGAGCACTTTACCTCTAAGCGATTAAGTCGATCGTCGATCTTTTTTGTAGATGTTGTTCCTTTAACTCCACCTTTACGACCTCAGCTGGCCCCACTAGGACACGTGTCAACACCACTTAATGGCTTAGATGTTAGATATTTATTACTTTGTAGTTAAGCCATTAAGCTAACCATCGGATGCAAAATAAGTTAACTATTCCTTAATTATCGCCAGCTCTGAGTATCCGGGTCCACCAGCGGCCAGATGTCAACACCACTTAATGGCTTGACTTATAGGTGTCATGCATCTTGGGTATAAGAAATTAAGCCCACCATTAGATCTTCCCAAACTTTAGTCACCTTTATGCCGTCTGCGATCGGACCCACATCACTTACCTTTACACGCATCAGCACCGCTTAATCGCTTATTCCTTAGATTTCATGCACTTTGCCTTTAAGAGATTAAGTCTATCGTCAATTATTTCATGACTTACCCATTGTTTAGCTGAGAGCCTTTACGACCACCGGCCCCACTAGGAAACGCGTCACTCAGACTTAATTTTTTAAGCGATAAATATCATGCATCTTGGAGATTAAGCCATCAAGTGATCCGTTGGATGAAATCAGAAGTGCCCGGTAAATAACAAATTTATTTAAAACCTCAGTGGAATTTGGATTAAAGGAAAAATATAATACCACGATGTTAGGATCGACAACTTTAATAAACATGACCACTCAAAAGGAACCCAGTAGAGACATAACTTAAGTGAAAAAGGTAACATGAAACTAGAAGACATTTTAGCACTTAGGGTTTTTATGACCAGAATTGCACTAGGAGACATGACACAAGGGTTTTTCAACATTTTCAACTAGGTCAATGGTTAGAACAAAATTTGCAGAGGCATGAGAAAAAATTTTAACCATGATTTTAAACCCTTGGCTAACATGAATGACAGGGGACATCAAAATTTTACAAGGCATATTTCAAACATGAAATAGCACCAACAATGGCTCTCTCTGAGGATGTTTAAATGCCAGGTTATAACAACAAACACAGATCTCTAGGGAAGTAGACCACAAACCATACTCACCTAAAACTAGAAACAAACACTCAACAGAAAACAAACACACCTGTACATAAAATACATACTACTATCCACTGAAAAGAAGAACTATTTGAAGAAATTTTTTAGAAACTGTCCATGCACTGGCAATTCCTGTTCTTCATCATCCAGATTTTTGAGGAAATAAGAATCTTTTCCAAAGATCCGGGATATGACAAAAGGCCCTATCCATAGTGACTCAAATTTTTTGTGTTTGCCTTTGTCTTCAGCCCTAGTATTCCATTGCAATACAAAATCACCAGGCTGAAATTGTCTCTCATCTGCTCTTCTATCAAAAATATACTTCATCTTTTGTTGCAATTTCATATTTTATCTCTATATTTCTATCCTTATTTCATCTAATTCTACCAACTGAACCATCCTTTCTTCCATAGGTTCAGAAAATTCCTTCTCTTCATCTTGGATAAACTTATAAATTGGGAGCACATTGTTGACAGGTATTCTTGACAAAACACCATAAACCAACTCAAAGGGAGATTTTCTAGTGGCCTTCTTGACAGTGATCTTATCAGCCCAAAGGGAAAGTTTCAATTTAACATGGCAAGCTCTCTTATTTCTTTCCAAGGTCTTTTTTAAGATTTGTAAAATACTCTTGTTACTGGATTCTGCCTAACCATTGGATTGAGGGTGGTATGGGGATGAATAAGACATAACAATTCCCATGTCGGAGAAAAAGTCAGTAAATTCTTTAGACCTAAAGCACATGACATTATCCATTACCAATTTAAGGGGAACACCAAATCTTGTAATTAAATTATCCACCAGAAAGTCAATAACCACAGTGCTTGTTTCTCTTTTAGTTGGGATTGCCTCTACCCATTTTGTAAAATAATTAGTTACCGGTAGAATCCAACTATGCCGCCACTTGATTTCTCAACAAAATCTCCTATGAAGTCCATTCCCCACATAGCAAAGGGAGCCTCTGCTACTACAGGGTTTAACAATAATGCTCCCGAATACTTCATCTTGCTTGAGAATCTTTGGCATGGCTCACATTTCCTAATAAAAGTATAAGCATCTTGAAAAAAATAAGGCCAATAGTATCCAGCTCTCAGAATTTTATGAGCTGTTGACCTAGCAGAATAGTGCCCTCCACACATTCCAGCATGCATCTCTTTCAATATCTTCTCTGATAGACCTTTGTCAAGAAATAATAATAGGATCCCATCTTTGTTTTTCTAGAACAAGTCACCATGCAACATAACATATTTCTGAGATTGCAATCTCAAACTCCTCCTTTGGTTGTAATTCAAGTTATCTGGACATCTAGCTTTCTTCAGAAAATATACAATATTGGCATACCAGGATTGCATTTCAATACTTGTCAAAACATTCTCATTTGTACCAACACTATTGACTTGGACCAAATCCAAATTTTCTTCTATCATTAACTTTGCCAAACCTAGTCCTCTCACCAATTTAGTGATATGGATGTCTATATCAAACTCTTGAACTTTGTTTATCCATTTACATCTTTTTCCTGTTACTTCATTCTGAACAAAGATGTCCTTAACAATGGCATGAGGAACATAAGCATTTATCTTTGCACATACCAGATAGGATCTGAAATCTTTGACTGCTTTTACCAAAGCATAGGCTTGTTTCTCCATCAACTGATAGTTTAACTCAGTTGACTGCAATGACTTGCTAAAAAATGCAATGGGATGTTCAAATCCTTCACCATCCTTTTGCAAGAGGACTGCTGCAATAGTGTGAAAGGAAGAAAAGGTAAACAAGGAAAAGGGCTTGGTGTAATCAAGGGATACAAGGACCGGTGCTTCTTGAATATCTTTTTTTATTTTTTCAAAAGCTAATTGTGCCCTTTGGTCCCATTCAAACTTCACATTTTTCTTCAGCAGTTTGACAATAGGTTTAACCAGTTTTGCAAAGTTGGCAATAAATCTCCTAACAAAATTAATCTGCCCTAGAAATTATTGTATACCTTTTAAGTTCTTGGGATCATGTACCTTTTGGATGGCTTCAACCCTTTCAGGATCTATGCTTATCCCCTCATTTGATACTATGTTTCCCAAAAGTTTCCCCTCAGTAACAACAAAGTGACACTTTTTTGGGTTTAGAGACACTCCATATTACAGTGATTTTATCATGACCTTTTCTAAGTGATTGAAATGATCCTCTACTCTTTTTGAGAAAGATGTCAAATCATCTTGGTACACTACCATCAAAACATCTATAAGGTCTTTGAAGGCTACATCCATAGCCCTTTGAAAAGTTGCACCAGTTTTTTTCAACCCAAATGACATACGAGCATACACATAAGCTCCCCAAGGGGTAGTAAATGTTGTTTCGAATTGCTCATATTCTTTAACCAGCACTTGATTGTACCCTGAGAATCCATCCATTATAGACAAAAAATCACAACCAGTGACTTTATGCAACATAGCCTCCATGTTAGGTTGCCCATAGTTATCCTTCAATGAGGCTACATTCAAATTTATGAAATCAAAACACAACCTTATATCCCCATTTTTCTTTCTTACTGGGACTAAGTTAGAGACCCAAGATGAATGTCTAATAGGCTTGATTATGCCTGCATCTCTCAACTTCATTAATTCTGCCTGCATTTTGGTAGCCAACAATGGAGTGATTGGCCTCTATTTTTGTCTGAATGGTTTAATGCTTTCTTTCAAAGGGATATCATGCTGAAATAGGTCTTTTCTATAGGCTTTCAAATCTTCATATGACCATGCAAATACATTTTTATATTTCTTTAGCAAATTTATCAAATTCTGTCTCACATTGCTGTCCAATTTTTTACCAATGTAAACTAATTGGGGAGATGTTTCAGATCCCAAATTAACTTCCTCTAACTCTCCCACTTTGGCATTGGACTTCTAGGTCATATAATTGTCATTTATGCTGAACAGACCTTCCAATTCAACCAACCCTTTGGGAATGTGATTAGTATCCAATTGGATGACTTCTTGATCAAAGATATACTCCTTATTGTCCACAACTGATATTATAGAATCACAATCAATTTTCTGACCATCATATTGATCCACACACTAGATAAACCTAAGGATATCATCATCATCCTCAAATAATTTCCAATTATGAATATTGCAGGCCTACTTTTAATTTCAATCACAGATATACCAGTAAGAGTAGCATCATTATTTTTTAGGGAAACATTTGCCAAGAAATCTGCCATTATGTTCTTGGATCTCTCTACCCACAAGATATTGAAAGCATCAAAGAATTCTATCCTATCCCAGACAACATACTTGTACAATTTTAGTCTATCATCTTTAGTAGAATAATGCTCCCTAATCTGAGATATAATTAACTGGGAATCTCCATGAACTTTTAAACACTTAATACCATGCTTGATAGCAATATCCATCCCTAAGATCAAGGCTTCATACTTGGCAGTATTGTTTGTGCATTGGAAACTCAGCAGGAAATAGTATTTGAATGTGATACCTGATGGGGAAATAAACAAAACTCTAGCTCCAGATCCTTCATTTGAGCATCCTCCATCAAAGTACATTTTCCATAACCCATTTTGATGCAACAACAATTCATCCACAATTGGGTCAGTGTTCTTCAATTGTGGCTTAACTTCTTCAACAATAAAATTTTCCATATCAACATTTATGCAATAGTTTAATTTCTCAAGTGGAACCACCTCCACCATAATAGATGACCGGGGTTCCCTGTACAACTTGACATCATGTCCCTTTACAGGGATAGTGGCATAGGAAAAATCTAGCTGAATTTTTCCACCTACTGTTGCTTCCCATTGCCTTGACAGAAGCATACCATAATATGGTTTAGTATCCACTACCACTATATTCATTCTATAAGTTGCTTCAAGGAAAGAAACAATTTTCACCTCAATTTCTTTCAATGTTCCTATCACAGGAACTTCCGTGTTGTCCATAGCATAACATCTTCTAGAAGATGTAGTGACCTGGAGGCCCAATTCCTTCATCACATGATAAGACATCACATTTGCTACTGCTCCAGAATCAATCATGCATTTTTTTACCAAGAAATTATTTACCATTAAGGTGACATAGAACGAGTCAACAGATAATGGTTCTTGAGAAATTATGTTCCCAATACATATATTGGAAAATTCTTTTCCTTTTTCTTTCCCTTTCATTAGTGGGCTATCTTTTCTAGTATCATTTGGTATCAATGGTATTTCCTCTTGGTTTGGAACAAATACATCATCTATCCCTTTTAAAAGTGCTAGAGCAGCTTCTTTGTGTTCTTTTATTTTTAGCATCTCCATAAGTGGGACTGAAACTTTCATTTGGGTCAGAGCATGTTTCATGTCAAAAAGGGGCAATTAAGGGGACACATCACTCATCCTTTTCACCTTTTTGGATTTCTCATTAGGTACTAGTTCCTCTCTTGCTTCTTCATTTCTAGTATGATCAAAATAAGACCCTTCTTGTATTTCATGATTTTTACTTCTATCTTCCCTGACATGGGAATCCTCAGTAACTCTAGGTGACTCCCTTTTGACATAAATAGGGAAAGGTTTACCTTGAGTTGGTTGCACTATTCTATGTCTTAAGTTGTAAGCATTTCTTGCCTGATTAATTGCTGCAACAGTCAAAGACCTCTTTTCTTCATCAATAGGAATTCTAAAATGAGACTGTGAGCTATCATTCCCCACTGTATTTATAGTTGCTTGTGAGACATTTTCATCCTTTTCACTTTGATATGGTGGATTTAGTAATTGATTTTTAAAAGAGGAATTATCTCCTGTACACAGATTGTCAAGAGATGATGCAATATCAAAAAACCATGGGAATGGTTTCCTTACCATGAACATATTGATAGTAGGGCCTTCTTGTTCCCTTTCTTCTATTTGATCAAATAGAGCCTGGGCTACTACACATTGAAAGGAAGAAGGTGGCATATTGTAGGCATCACACCACAGAGCGTTCTCAACATGGTTGGCACTGTTCCTTTTTAGGGGATCTGGGGTTTCCTTGGCTTTTGGGTTATCTTGTCCATCTAGGACTGGTTTGCCATTATTCCAATTAGTCTTGTAAGGGTAGTCTCTCAGGTTAGGCTATTTTTCAAATCTTTGGTTAGTATACTTATTATCATGGTACCCTCCTCTATCATTTTTATCCATTTTGGCAGAAAGGTCTTTCACTACACTTACCAATTTATCCACAGTATCATCTTCTTTGGAAATTTTATTGGCTGACCCATTTTCTTTCCAAAATTTATTGTCTTCCCTCTTTCCCAATTTCCCTGAAGCTCTCCTATTACTCTCAATGTCAATTGTTGTTTTATAAGTATCCCTTAAGGTTGCAGGGTTTTTATCTCTGAGTAGGTAGGACATTTTTCTATTAGCAGCATTGATATAATTGGTAAGGCATACTTCTTCATCTAACCTCAAGACTTGGAACAGTTTATTCATGGCCTTCTAAAATCTACTGTTAAATTCAACCATACCTTCATTTGGGAAATTTTTAATATTGTTGAATTCATTCAACATGTATCCAGAATTTACATGTTCTCTATATTGTTCCCTTAAATAATTTACAAATTCATTTCAAGAAGCAATACTATCATTTGGTAAATTTTTGAACCAATCCCTAGCATCTTCTGTTAATGACTGGACAAAAAGCTTCATAATAACATCCTCATTTTCAATCTCAAAGTCAGTTATCTTATCACTAAAAGATTTTGGATGCTCTTCACAAGTAACAAAATTATTTCTAGTGAACTTGGGAATTTTATCTCTTACCTCATTGGGGATCACATTGGAGTGACCAGGAATGCCTTCAAAAAATAGGGCTATGTACCAGTTCATGTGAATAGGTCTCCTCTGGAAATTTACAAGTGTGTTATTATCACTTTGTCCAATAGGTCCTTCTTGATGCTGAATGGGTGGGGGAAAAACTTGCTTTTGATTATAGGTTTGTACATTTAGACTAGGATCCATAGGTTGAGCAATTACACCAGGGACAAAATTTTGAATATTTGGATTCTTTCCACAACAATGAACTTTAGGACCAACACCTTGATTGTTCACATTAGGATCAACAGAAGGATTTGGTTGTTGTACCCTTTGATTCACAGGCATAGAACTACTTGCAGTTGTATTAGTAGTAGCATGAAGTAAAGCTATCTTCATTCTCATGTCAGCTGTAGAAGCCTCCAATTCCAACTTTTCTAATTGCTTGGCCAAATCCTCTTTGGCTTTCTTAGCTTGTTCCAGCTCAATATCAACTTGGGATATTCCTGTTGGGATGGAGACTTTCTGCTTAGGCTCATTTATGCTGATACTAATAGATTTTTTCTTACCTTTGTCAGGAGCATCCTTAGTAGTCATTTTAATTTTTGCATTTTGTTCAATTTCATATGGGAACAATTGTATGATGACAGGTCCTTCCTTCTCAAACTCATCTTTGTCAGGATTTGAGATCTTATTTCGAGCTTTATTCCTTAAATCATTAAGGTTTCCAAATAATTTTGGATCCAAACCTTTAACTTCTTGATTCAGGATTTTAGCCTTAAGGTCATTCCTTCTAGTTTCAGCTAAGAGTTCTTCTCTTTCCAATAATAAGTCATACATCTTATGCCCATGTTTCTCCTCTGCTTCAGCTATTTCCTTTTCTTGTTCTTTCTTTTTCCTCTTTAAAGCCACAATCTCATCTTGCAACTTATCAAAATCATATGAAGTTGTTTCAGTAGCAGAGGTCTCTTCTGGTGGAGCAATATTTTCTTCTGTAGGGAAGAAACCTATATCAGTATTTTCTCCATCCCTAAAGGGATCAAAATTAGCATTAGCTCTGTAAGTGTCAGTTGGTCCCATGGGTCCTACATCTTCAGATGAAGATGAATTCCTCTCTGGAATGGGAGTTTCCATCCTCCCTTTAGAGGTATGGCAGGAATCATGCTTTGATGTCCCTTTTTTGGACCATTGTTTCCTTTGAGGCGTATGGAGCTCCTCTCCAACATCCATTTCAGGATTTTGTCTGAAGTATGATCTAGTATTCCTTTGTTGACTCATCCTTTAGAACAGATAAATATTTTCAAAACTTTTAATGTGCAACACTGGAGTACAAAGAGGTTAGAGTCACCACCTCTTTTTAGAGGACAAATATATATAAAGATTCAAGTGCCTTTTCCTAACTAAAGTTTCCTTTTATAGAAATAAATCCAAATGATATTTGAGAACAAAATTTATTGATAATTCCTTACCAGTTATCCCATCTGAGACAAGATCTGTATCATTTTCAGGATCAAAACCTTCAAACAATGCACCATGATAGATAAGCAGAACAAACTCACTTTAATGATTACGAGGAAGAACAAACTAATTCTCAATATTGCAAGGAAAAAATCTTTCACGAACATCACTCTTAGAAGATCACAAGAATCCCCAATAGAGTCGCCAATTTGTTAGATTTTTTTCTTGTAGAATCAGTATGTAGCAGTGAATGCTTGACTCTTAAATTCCCAATTTAGATTCTCATAGTGAAAAGGCTAATTAACAAGGATGAACATCCTTATAAACTTTAGGCTCCACAAACCCAGGCTGGTGCACCTCCAATAGGGTACTATCTTTCAATAATTATAACAGTGGATTAAGGATTCATGATCCTTCTTCTTTTTAAGCCACCAGGCTTAGGAAGGCTAACCTATTGATTCTCTCTTCAAGGAATCACTAAAGTGAATTGTACTGAATACAATTATCTAGACATGTATTTAAGATAATAGAAATATAAAGATTGATTAATATTGGATTGATGATAACAACCACTTGTCAGCATTTTGGCCAGTGCCTAATCATGGGTCATAGAGTCAGAATAAAACATACATACACCAAGGATAATTAATTGAAATACAAATAAAACCTTAGATGGAATGCCTTACAAACTATCTTTTCATCCTCACACCCCTGTGTCAAATTCCTACATAAACCCTAACCCTCTATAATTATCTGCAAGATTTAAACTCTTCTTGAAAGTAACTCACAAATAATGACATAGCTATCTTATAACTAGTACATTTAAGATGTCTTACAAATTAAACATATAGGAGCCAATAGTAAATGCAAAAAGACATCATTGGTATAAAAATGGAGATTCCATTGTATTTTATTAATATAAGCCTGATTTTAGTACATTCAAATTGATTCAAAACCAAAGCCTAGACACAATTCAGAAGTCTGCCTTGCAGTCTTATTTTTACCATCCTCTTCAAAAGATTACAACTTGCTATTTATATATAGACCTAGTCATCTTGGAATCCTTTTGGAAAATAAGGATGCAACAAGCTTCAGATGAATAGGATATAAAACAAAACATACATTTCACAGATGAGACAAAAATCAGGCGGAGAGAATAACAATTTCTTTGTTACAAGTTATGCAATCCTTTGTCTTATGACCACCTGAATGCTTGCAACTTCCCTGAGGTTGTTAGGTCCTTATCATCTAGGATTTTTCATCTTTACTGATGTAAAACTTGCACTTTCCTTTGTTTAGACAACTAGGCATCACTAGTCCTCGCTCTCACTCCTATACTACTACTTTCTGTTATTGGAGTGACAATACCTTACTTGCTAATCCAGGTGGTAAACACCTCATCATCTGGCCAGCTAAAATTGAGAACCTCATCTTTCTGGCTATTGAACTCCTCCCAATCAGCACTGGCCTTTTCAATCTCTGACTCCCAAAATTCAAAAAATGCCCTGGACTTGTTGAGAAAGTCAATAGTTAACACAAATTAACTTGTATTTTCCAATGTAATAATACTATTTGTCCTGTTGGTTAGTGCTTCATTCAATTTCCTTAGCCATAGGGCTTCACTTTTTTATGTTTCCATCCCATTTGAACATATTGGGAAACATGTCATATTTGTCTCTTGAGAACTCACCTCTTAAGGTCTCTACCCTTTTGATGATCATATTCTTTTTGATATCCATGTCAGCCATCAATTTAAGGCATTTGTACTTCCTTGTCAAAATGATATCAATATTATTTTGTTCCTTTGAGGTAGAATAGAGAGATTTTACATGGGATTTCTTCCCCTTCCAATTATCAATTATCAAGTCCCAATGCTCTTTGTCTTCATCATGTTTGCTGATTATGTTGACAATCTTCTTTCCCATCAAATAGAGGTTGGCAAGATTAGCTTCACCGGCCCACCTCTTGAGGTTAGAGTATATTTTTTTAGAACGCCTCTGCTTTACCAATTTCTCAGCTTCTTTGTATGCAGGGGAGTCCTCAAGATCCCTCTTTCCTTCTTCCTCCAACCTTGATCTTTCATTAATCATCTTGTTCTTTTCAGCCTCTAGTTCTGCTCTCTTAGCATCAATCACCTCTTGGGTAGTAGGACTTAAGGGTGCAGGGGATGGGGGATAAGTCACAAATGGACTGGATGAGGAGGGTTGGTGAGGTCCCTAAGTAATCATTAATTGGGGCTTTAATTGAACTGTCTACCTCCCTTCCAGAAATGCTATCCTTCTCTCCTTTTGTAGGGACTTAACCCTTTCATCATTATAGGCCTTCAGTACAAATTCATATTTTTGATTTAGGCTATTATAAGCCTCTTTCTCATTCTCAGCCACCCTTAGGCTCAAGTTGGCTATTTGCAAGACAAGGTTTGCTACCTCAATTCCTGAAGTATCAGAAACTCTCTTGACAATGAGGCTTCCTGTATGCTCAATTTTATCATCTCCTTCAATCTTCTTTTGTCTTTCTTCTTCAATGACTAGATTTCCAAGGCTGCATAATCTTCACTAAACTAGGAACCAATTGATGTCCCAACAATGCTCAGTGGTTTTGCCTCTTTTCTAACAACATCAAAGACTACTGCATCAGCTAAATCCCACTGAGGTAAGATGAGGACTCCCTATTTCTTGACTAATTCTCTACCCTATTCAGGGGTGATCTTATCAAATCTAGACACTAGCTCTTGCTTAACCTCCTTTTCTATATCATCTTTAATATAATTGGGCTGAGCTTCCTATAAATTTTGACATTTATCATTGAATTCATCAATGTGAATTCTCCACAAAAACTGAATGAATACCCTAGTCTTGACAAAGTTGTCATCATACAAGAACTCCTCACTGGCTTGCTTAGTCACATGGTCTAGTTCTTTACCTGTGAATTTTTCCATTGTGAGGTCAACAGTTGTATGCCTAGGTACCTTTAGCATCCCTTCTTGCAACAACTGGGCAGTAAGAAAAACTTCACCAGTGTTCCTCAATTGAACCAATTGCTCAACAATGGATTGGTCATCAAAATGCATAGTGGATTGGGAGCGAGAGTACAACTCACTCTCTTGCTCTTTTCCATGCACCTTTTGTCTCTTGGGAGAGGGCACTTCTTGGGCACTAGTACTTGCTAGCATCTTTCCTTTATGTTGAGGAGGTTTATAAACTTTGGGCATGATAGTAGTGTACCCTCTCCTCTTGTATACTACATAATCCCCTGGTGGGACTACTCTTCCTTGTTGAAGTTTACTCAAAATAGCATGAGCCTTTTCTAGCTTAGCTTCCATTAACATCTGTTTCTTTTCATTTAGGGTTTGCATGATCCCCTCAAATAAAGTCATCAAAGACTCAATTTTCTTGGCCCAAGGGAAAAACTCCTTTAGAGGATCATAAGATTTGTCAAAATTATGTACAAAGTCCAACGACATCTTGTACACCAGCCACTTTTCCTTTCTGATCTCTTGGTCACCTAGGTCAAAAAAATTCCTAATAATATCCTTAGGGTAATTAAACTAATGCTCCAATGTTAAGCAGTTGGTTCTTTTTAAGAACATACCCAATATAAAATCTTCATTATCTGCACACCTGGATACAGACGTTGCTAAGTGATAAGCTTCAAAATACTTATCAAATTGTGTCCACCCACCCTTTGTTATGATGAAATGATGGGCTCTGGTGAGGGTAGGGAAAATGCTTCCCTTCATTTTTCCTGCTAGGGCTCCCTCATGTAGTCCACCAATTGTCTTATAATCTTTGCTATCCCAATCTTCAAAGGAACTCTGTAAGGCAGCACATTAGGGGTTCCCCGGAATCCATAAACCCTTATTACTGTAGAAACATGGTACAAAATCAAATCTCCCCAATTATGGGCAATCTTCAATTCTAGGGAAAACTCCATAGGTCTCAAAAGATTCATCATATCAGTGTGGATCGTGGCATTTTGATTGCACAACAGTGACCTAAGCCTAGTGGCAAAAACTCTATCAAAGTAAACATAACTAGCTTCTTTTCTATCCCATGATAGATCAACACTCCACATCTGAACATGCAAATCTTCATTACCCTAGAACTTAGTCAATTCAATTTCTTCCTCAAAGAAGTCAACATTATTGGATAAGAACATGTGCATCATAAGGGAATACCATCCCATTGGTTTAAGTATGTTGTTGTCTTGGATTCCTGCCAAACCTTCATGCATTTGTTGGGAAATATAAGATACAAAGTCAAAAACTACTGATAGGTGGGGATATAGAATCTGAACCACCATGAGCATTGTGTGGACAGGCATTGTTACTTCTTCATCTGTTCCTAGAACCTGGCACAGGGCACTATACATTTTCTTGGCCTTTCCATTGAAGTAATCCAACTTGAATGGCTCTGGTGTGTTAGGCCCAACTACAATTAAGTATCCTATCTTGTTAAAGTACCCTTTCAAAACCTCATTTTTGTAATATTCCCTCTGGGTTTGGTATACTTCCTTAAAGTATTCAAAGTCAATATCATCCATTTGTATTGAGGTATCACTCAACTTGAAAATTCTTCTGATTTCATCAGCTGAAACAATCAACAACAAATTTCCCTTGGTATCCCTAACAACCCTAGATACTTTGTCATAAGTGTTGGCAATCAAAGTGAACAAATCTATATCCATAAAAATCATGGGAAATATCAAATTTCCTACATCCAAGTCCCATATGTTACAATCTGGGGTAGGAGCATTTCTTTGGCTATATGCAGTTCTAAACAGAGTAAGACCATTAAAACTGGTTTTAACATCTTTTTCCCATCTACCTGAATCATACAAGCCTTCTCCTACTTTGGAATGGGGATGTGTTGGAACTATTCTCTTGATTCGGGTCACATCACCCATGGATCCTTTCAATTGTTGCAATAGATTCTCCCTAACATATCTCTTTTGGTAATCTACCTCTCCAAAAAATTCAATCCTAGGGGCCATTCTGAACCTAATGCTTTTGCTAAGATGAAATTTGTATTTTGAAACGACAAATCTGAAAGCCTTTTGAACTGCAAATCTTACTAGGAACCTGAACATTGCTAAATCAGAAAAAAACTTACCTGTTCTGCAATTTTATTGCGTAGAGCTGAGTATCTCTGTAATTTTGTTCTTTTCTCGAATGACTTTGGTGAATTATTGTGACTTCAAGTTGAATTAATCAGTTTTACAGCTTCAATCAAATCATTCATTCATATTGAATTCGACTGGAGTTGCCACACGTTCTGTAATCAATTTTCCTGCTTCAAACTCACGGCTTAACGACTCACTAGAGCTTATTTTAACAACTTTGAATTTAAGCCGTAGATCTGAAACATTACCTTCTTCATCTGACGACTATCTTATTTTCCCAGAAACAATAGTTCACCTTGGACACGTGTCAACACCACTTAATCGCTTATTTCTTAGATTTCGATCACTTTACCTTTAAGCATTTAAGCGAACCATCGGATTATTTTACACTTGCAAACTTATTAACATGAATTTTGCACTGTACTGGACCCACTTTATCTGCCACGCGTCATTCAGACTTAATCGCTTACCCATTAGATGCTAGGCACTTTACCTTTAAGTGATTAAGCCGACCATCGATCTTTTCTGTAGATGATGTTCCTTTAACTCCACCTTTACGACCTCAGCTGGCCCCACTAGGACACGTTTCAACACTGCTTAATGGATTATATGTTAGATATCGATTACTTTGTAGTTAAGCCATTAAGGTGACCGTCGGATGCAAAACAAGTTAATTGTTCTTTAATTATCGCCAGCTCTAAGTATCTGGGTCCACCAGCGGCCAGATGTCAACACCACTTAATGGCTTGACTGATAGATGTCATGCATCTTGGGTATAAAAAATTAATCCCACCATTAGATCTTTCTAAAATTTAGTCACCTTTATGCCGTCTGTGACCGGACCTACATCACTTACCTTTACACGCGTCAGGACCGCTTAATCGCTTATTCCTTAGATTTCATGCACTTTGCCTTTAAGCAATTAAGTCTATCATCGATTATTTCATGAATTTCCCACTGTTTAGCTGAGAACCTTTATGACCACCAGCCCCACTAGGACACGTGTCGCTCATACTTAATTGCTTAAGCGATCAATATCGTGCATCTTGGAGATTAAGCCATTAAGTGATCCATTGGATCAAAACAGAAGTGCCCGGTAAATAACAAATTTAATTAAAACATCAACGGACTTTGGATTAAAGGAAAAATGTAATACCATGGTGTTAGGATCGACAACTTTAATAAACATGACCACTCAAAAGGAACCCAGTAGAGACATAACTTAAGTGAAAAAGGTAACATGAAATTAGAAGATATTTCAGCGGTTAGGGTTTTTATGACCGGAATTGCACTAGGAGACATGACACAAGGGTTTTTCAACATTTTCAACTTGGTCAATGGTTAGAACAAAATTTGCAGAGGCATGAGAATAATTTTTAACCATGATTTTAAACCCTTGGCTAACATGAATGACAGGGGACGTTAAAATTTTACAAGGCATATTTAAAACATGAAATAGCACCAACATGTTCACTTGTCAAAAATTAAAAGAGAGTAACATAAGATCAAGATGAATTACCACAAAGTGCCCAAGATACGAGTAAGATCCCTGTGTATGAAAACTATGACTCGAGTCAAGAGATAATGTCAAGATAAAGATAAAGATAGCCAAAAGAGATAGACAAGTGAAACAATTTACTAATCAAGAATATAACCAAGGTATCTAGGTGATCCTTTTCAGCTAAAAATAGTCCCTAACCTGCTAGTTTCAGGCCAAGAGACCAAAAATAGTCAAGTATAAACTTCCTAAACTAGCTAAGAGTAAATTGAAGGCCAAACCCACTCGGATAAGAAACTAGGAAACAAACCACAGTAAATCCAGATGATATTTTAAGATAGGATGATATTTCTTTATGACACATGACGATGTTTCATAGTAATGAGATACAATATTTTTTTGGAAGGTAGATGATGTTTCAGATTGTCGCACGATATTTCTCACTGTTGTAGGCAAAAATGAGATAACAAACATACACTAGTACAAAAACAGAAATATGTGACCAAATAAACTACCAAAAATTATAGATAAATGACCAAATTTGGTCACGTGACTAGTGGTAGTTTATTGCCGGTCATTTATCTCATGACCAAATTTATGACTAAACTATTTTAGTCATTTATTTGGTCATATATTTAGTCGTTTATTTATTCATTTATTTGATCATTTGGTAGTTTATTTGGTCATTTATCTGGTCATTTGGTAGTTTATTTGGTCATTTGAAAGTTTATTTGGTTATTTATTTGGTCATTTGGTAGTTTCTTTGGTCATTTATTTGGTCATTTGGTAGTTTATTTGGTCATTTGGTAATCTATTTGGTTATTTATTTGGTCATTTGGTAGTTTATTTGGTCATTTGGTCATTTGTTTGGTCATTTGGTAGTTTATTTGATCATTTATTTGGTCATTTGGTAGTTTATTTGGTCATTTATTTGATCATTTGATAGTTTATCTTGTCATTTATTTGGTCATTTGGTAATTTAATTGGTAGTTTATTTGGTTGTTTCTGTTATTTGGTAGTAAATGTAGTTGCGAAATGAATAATTTAATAAATTTTAAAATACAAAAAAACATAATATTAGACTTGAACTAAATCATAAAAGCAAATAAGAGTATTACACATGAACAAGCTATGATAGACTAGAATTAAAAGATTGATTCAACATCATGATGATAAATATGTTAGTAATAACTAAGAGGGGGGGGTGAATTAGT
The DNA here is from genome assembly GCA_018584345.1 of Thuja plicata. Lineage (NCBI taxonomy): Eukaryota > Viridiplantae > Streptophyta > Pinopsida > Cupressales > Cupressaceae > Thuja > Thuja plicata. The sequence continues at coordinate 1,741,090 of MU228269.1, forward strand.
GGCCTCGGAAATATTCCAATAATCAACCCAAAAACTTAGTACCACAATATTAAGCCTCTAGTTATCTTTAGTCCTATAAGATGAATGCCTCCAAATACTTTTATCAAATTACTACTGCTCAAAATTCTTTGTAAAACCTTCTACTGTATGTTTACCGAATAGCAGTCTGTTAATTTACCAAAAGATAGTAAATTATCTAGAGTATACCGATCAATCCAATCAAGTTAAGTGTAATGCAAAACACTAAATTAATGACTCATAAACACATTGACACATGAATTTTTAACGTGGAAACCCTATTAAGGGAAAAACCACTTGGGACCGGTAACCCAAAATTTTCACTTTTCTGAAGTGAGCTTGGTGAAGAGCCAACCCTATTAAAGGTTACAAACACACTGCTAGGTGTGACCTTGTTACAGGATTTAAAAATTTAGTCTGCCACTTGATATCGGGCATCTCTATGCTACCATCCTTGATCAAACACTCACTTGGCCTATCAATAGGTATCTGGCATCTCATGCTATCTTCATGATCAAACTTTTTAATACTCATCAGGATGTATCTCAATATAGAAAGGATCTTTAAATCCCACTCGGTTAAGAGACTTTTTTGATCAATGGTTAAACTGAAACAGTATGATCTGTTCACATATACAGCTTATACTTGCAGATTTCCAGATCTATTGTAATCTCATAAAACTATTCTGATCAATATATCTTGGTTTATACCTTTGCTCCACTTTGATTCTTCTCGATGATGTTGTGCTCTGTTTCTCGGTGTCCATAGAAAACTTTAGCTCTTTCCTCAACTTGTTGATCAGAACTGTATGAAGTTTATTTTCATCATTTTCTCTTCAGCATCCTCTTTTCATTTAGTCACCCACCATACCTATTTGTAATGAATTGAGTTGTCTCTTTATAGACATGATATTACTATTGTTAGGATCTTGATCTTCTTGATCTTGGCATGATCCACAATTCTCGCCAATTAGATTTAAAGAAAAAACTCTTATTTTATCTTACAGAGATTTTCTTGCCAACTGGACAAAATAGCTTTGAATCCATTACTTATCTCTGGCTTTATATCGTTGATGAAAATAAAGATAACTACCAGTTAAGTCTATATTTAGCTCTGCCAGCTAGATATTTTTTCATTTCTGAACTCAAGTTAATTTCAATATTTAACTCTTTGATAGTGTCGGTCAACACTCCAGTTCTCCTCGGGCTTATCCGTCAGTTTACACTATATTTTTGGCTGTCGGTTATGCTTGTAATTCTTCTCATCAGTAATGCTCGTCAATGTTATTTCTCAGGCATCACTATGACTTGACTTTCAGTGATCTCTGTTTGTCAGTGTTTGAAGTCATAATGTGAATGATTGTCTTTTATGCATTACTGAAAGCATAATATTTTTCTCTTTAATTTTCTAAAGTCTTTGACACTTTGATTAAAAATGATTAGATTATATCAAGTTGACATCAATGACAATACAAACCATTAACTAATTTAATGTCTTGCATTATCCTTCTATATTTCGGTGATCAACTTAACATCTTCAAACATTCAATCAGTTACATGTCATCAATATCTCCCTTTGGCATTGATGGCAACATACTACATTATCATACTATACTATCACTAATACAATATGAAATATACAATTTCATCAAGCTTTCCTAATGTAACTATTACAAATGTCTGGCTCTTGGTAAGCTAAACCTTAGATTTGTTTCATGCAGAGTGGTTGTCTTCAATCTTTGATCCCTTCTCTAGATAGATGTATCATCTAATATCTATATTCTGATATGTGCTCTTCCTTGACTAATCCTCTTCTTAATAATCTCTTTTTCTTTTGACAACAATATTTTTCTTTTTGTCTGAACTCTCTCCCTTTCTTACTTCTCTCCCTTAGATGGATATTGCATATGTAATCAATTTCTCTCCCTTAGAATATTGATTAACTATTCCTTCTGATTCTCAGGAACTTCTCTTAATGGACAATGATATAATCTCTCCCTTTATCATATCTCTCCTTTATGTGATATGGAATCATCTCTCCTTTTGATAATGATATCATCTATTCCTTTGTATGATAAAGAAAATCTCTCCTTGATGATAATGAGAGCATCTCTCCCTTTGACAACAATACCAACAAAAATACTTCTCCTTGTTTTGTCATCTATATCATGTTCCATTCCTTTGCATAATATATTAATTGAATTTCCCTATCCATCAACAATACAATGTTCCTAATTTTTGGTGTAGATTTGTACCTTGCAATGCACAGATGTATCTTTTTTTGTCCATCTCAGTGTTTGCATCAACATGACTGATCTTCAAATTTGGCATAGGCTGATCCAACCTCTTATTCAGCAACCTGACAGATAGACAAGGGTTTGAACCCTAGTCTCTATCTCAGGTACTCAAATGTATCCTTCGGTAATGGCTTGGTGAATATATCAGCTAACTGTTCCTTTGATTGAATATATTCTAGTGTGACTTCCTTTGTTTGCACTTGTTCTCTTATATAGTGATACTTGATAGCAATATGCTTAGTCTTAGCATGCATGACTGGATTCTTAGAAATGTTTATTTCACTGGTGTTGTCATAATAGATAATTACTGGTTCAAGAATCTTCGTATTCATACCTTCCAGCAATTGTTTGATCCATGCAATATTATAGAAATTTGCAGTAGCAGCCACATACTCTTCTTCTGTAGTAGATTGAGAGATGCATCCTTGCTTCTTGCTTATCCATGTGACAAGTTTTTCACCCATGAAGAATGCTCCTCCAGTTGTGCTCTTTTGGTCATCAATGTTTCTAGCCCAATCAGCATCTGTATAGACTTTTAGCACAAATTTTCCTTCTCTTTTGTACCATAAGCCATAGTCCTCAGTGTTCTTCAGGTATCTCAAAATTCTCTTGACAATAGTCATATGTGATTCTTTGGGATTAGCAGAGAATCTTGCAACAATTCCAACCACATGTGCTATATCTGGTCTAGTGTGAACAACATACATCTATTTTCTAATCATTGATCTATATAAGATCTGATTTACCTCATTGTATTTGTCTTCTTTTTTCATCTTACATCCAGTAGCCATAGGTGTTCCAACTAGTTTGGAATCTTCTATTTTGAATATCTTTAGCACTTCCTTGATGTATTTGGAATGAGTGATGTATATGCCTACATCTTGTTGAAGAATCTATAGATCAATAAAGAATTTGATCCCTCCAAACATAGACATTTCAAATTCCTTTCTCATTTCATTAGCAAAGGATTTTCATAACAATTCATTTCCCCCAAAAATGATATCATCAACAAAAATTTCAGCAATCAGAATATTACCATCGGTATCTTATTTTAAGTATAGATTGATATTTTCACTTGTTCTAACAAATTTTATGCTAATGAGATATAAGCAAAGTCTTTCCTACCAGACTCTTAGTGCTTGTTTCAATCCATACAAGGCTTTGTATAGTCTACATACTATGTTTCTCTTGTCTGGATCAACAAATCCTTATGGTTGTTCAATGTATACCTCTTCTTCTAGTATTCCATTTAGGAATGCAGATTTGACATCCATTTGGTATATCTTGAATCCTTTAAATGCAACATAAGAAAGTAAGATTCTAACTCCTTCTAGTCTTGCAATGGGTGCAAAGGTTTCTCCATAGTCAATACCTTCTTCTTGTGCATATCCCTTGCATACTAATCTTTCTTTGTTTCTAGTGACTTCTCCATTCTCATTCAGCTTGTTTCTGAATATCCATTTGGTACCAATGACATTCTTGTCATCTGGTCTTGGTACTAGTGTCCATGTATTGTTCTTCTCAATCTATTCTATTTCTTCATTCATAACACTGACCCATTCTTCATTCTCAAGTGCATTATTAACAGATTTAGGCTCAAAATCACAAAGTAAAAATCCTGTGTTAAGTGACTTACTTCTTGTTCTTGTTCCAGCCTTTTTGTATCCTATGATTTTATTCTATGGATGATGTCTTCTGACATACTTGGCAAGTTTTAGTTCAGCTCTGTGTTCATTATTCTGATCATCTTCTTCACTTTCATTCTAATCTCCATTGTTCAGAACATCATCTTGAGGATTATCCTGAGTGTCAGTAATTGCATCCTAATTCTCGGGTGCAATGTTCTGATGCTCGGGAGTGACACACTGTTGTTTGGGTAGAGTGTTAGGTTATGTATAAACAAATTTGTTGTAGTCCCGTGGTTCCTTTTTGCTTTCCTTATCATTATTTTTTGCAAATTCATCTATTTTCACATTTGTACTTTCAATGATTTTGTTAGATGACTTGTTAAGACATTTATAAGCCTTGATTTTGGTTGAGTACCCTAGGAAGATACCATCTTCACTTTTGCAATCAAGTTTTCCATTTCTATCATCCTTCAATATATAACATCAACTACCAAAGATTCTAAAGTAACTTACATTGGGTGTGTGACCATACCAAAGCTCACAGGGTGTCTTCTTTGTGTCCTTCAATTTTACTTTGTTTAATGTGTAGACAACAATACTAATAGCTTCCCTCCAGAAAGTTTGAGTGATACTTTTCTCAATCATCAATGTTCTTGCACAGTCAATAATTGATCTATTTCTCCTTTCAACAATTCCATTTTGCTATGGTGTTCTCGGTGCAGAAACCTATCTTTTAATTCCATGCTCATTGCAATAATCAATGAATTCATCTGAATTAAATCCCCCTCCTCTATCTGACCTTAAGCATTTTAATTTATTTTTACTTTGTTTTTCTACCATTACTTTATTCCATTTAAACATCTTAAATTCTTCTGATTTATCTTTTAAAAATATTACTGTCATCATTCTAGAAAAATCATCAACAAAGAGAATAAAATACCTATCTCCATAGTAGCTCTTTTTTCTCATGGGTCCACATAGACCTGTATGGACTAATTCTAGAATTGCAGTAGATGTATGGGTTTTACTCTTGAAACTAGATTTTGTCATCCTACCTTTTTGACAATTCTTGAACATGATATGCTCGCGCTTAGTCATTGTCAGTAAGCCTTTGACATTCCTTTTATTGCTTATTTTTATCATGTTGTCAAAGTTCACATGACACAATATTTTGTGCCACAACCATATGTCTTTGTTTCTAGCCATTAAACAAGTGGTGTTAGTGTCATCAAGATAGAAAAGGTTACCTTTTTTCTACTCACCGGTACCAATCAATCTTCCCAGTTCATTGTAGATCTTTGCCTTATTTTCAAATGCTACTCTGTGACCTAAATTTTTTAGCTATAAAACACTTAAAAAATTATAATTTAGTCCTTTTACCCAGTAGTCATTTTTGCATGTTATTAGGTTATTCAACATTATGGTTCCTTTACCTTCAACTGGACAAGGTGTATCATTTCCCATTCTCACTGAACCACCATTATAGTATTCAAAATTCTCAAAATTTTGTTCATCACTGGTCATATGGTGAGCGCAACCACTATCTATGATCTAGACATCATTTTTACTAACTTTAGATATGAGTGCAGTTTCTACATACCTTTCTTCATCTTCATCTGAATCATCCTTCATGGCTACAAATACCATCTCGATGTCTTCTTCTAATTTGGTGTCGGTGTCATCACCTCTATTCTCAGCTAGGTAACAAGCTTTCTTCCCTTTGTCCTTGTAGTCTTGGGTATCTCTCTTTTTAGATTGTCGGTTGCTTCGGTAATCTCTATTTTCACCTTTATCAAACTTCTTCTCATATGATCTGTCATTTCCTCTGTCATCTTTTCTTTGGTTTGGGCATCTTGCAGCAAAGTGTCCAACCTCTTTACAATTGAAACATACAAGTGGTAATTTACCTTTGTATATGTCTTTGCCTCTCTGCAATCTTCTGGCCATAAGTGATTCAATTTCATCAAGTCCTTGATCCTCATTATCACTATCACTATCATTTCTAACAACATGTCTATGACTTGAGTTACTTATCTTTAGAGAAGATTTGAATGCAGATTCTATAGATGGTAAGACACTATTATCAAAAAATTTCATCTCAAATGAAATTAGTCTACCAATTAGACTATCTAGAGTAACTATATTGTTTACAACTTCTCTCATTTCTTGAATAGAAGAAACTCTAATAGCATAAATAGACAATAAGGTTCTTAATATTTTTCTTACCACTGTCTCCTCTTCAAGTAGAACTCCAACTCCTCGGATAGCATTTACTACCTCTTTGATCTACAGCTATACTGAGTAATGTTTTCTCATTCTTTCATCCTTAGGTAATCAAACCTCCCTCTTAGGCTTTCTACCTTTTCTCTTAGTACATTGACATCTCGTCCATGTACCAGATTCAAATTATCCCACATTTGATTTGCAGAGGTGCAGGTTTTGACATCTTTAAACTCAACATCAAAGAGTGATGATGCCAGTTCTATCATCATGCAGTTATGCTCATGCTTTACTCTTAATTGTTCAAGAGTTTGAGGTCCTGTAGGCAACACATATTCAATATCTAAGTATTGAACAATATCATTCCCAATACCTGATAGGTGGAGTCTTATTCTACTTTTTCATGATGCAAAGTTATCTTTATTCAACTTGGGCACATCTCTTCTGTTCATCTTGTGATCTTTTGCTTGAGTTGTTAAACTCCCTTTCTAAGCACACAAGATCTGATACCAATTGTTAGTAATAACTGAGAGGGGGGGTGAATCAGTGGCCTAAAAAATATTCCAATAATCAACCCAAAAACTTAGTACCACAATATTAAGCCTCTATTTATCTTCATTCTTATAAGATGGATGCCTCCAAATACTATTATCAAACTACTACTGCTCGGAATGCTTTGTAAAAACTTCTACTATATGTTTACCGAATAGCAATCTATTAATTTACTGAAAGATAGTAAATTATCTAGAGTATACCAATCAATCCAATTAAGTTAAGTGTAATGCAAAACACTAAAGTAATGACTCATAAAGACATTGACACATGGATTTTGACATGGAAACCCTATTAAGGGAAACCCACTTGGGACCGGTAACCCCAAATTTTCACTTTTTTGAAGTGAGCTTGGTGAAGATCCAACCCTGTTAAAGGTTATAAACACACTGTTAGGTGTGACCTTGTTAGAGGATTTAAAATTTTAGTCTGTCACTTGATATCAAGCATCTCTATGCTACCATCCTTGATCAAACACTCACTTGGCCTGTCAATAGGTATCTGGGATCTCATGCTATCTTCATGATCAAATATTTTGATACTCCTTGGGATGTATCTCAATATAGAAAGGATATTTAAATCCTGCTTGGTTAAGAGACTTTCTGAATCAATGGTTAAACTGAAACAATATGATTTATTCACATATACAACTTATACTTGCATATTTTTTAGATCTATTGTAATCTCATTAAACTATTATGATCAATATATCTTGGTTTATACCTTTGCTCCACTTTGATTCTGCTTGATGATGTTGTGCTTTGTTGCTCAGTGTCTGCAAAAAAATTTAGCTCTTTCCTCAGCTAGTTGATCAGGACTATATGAGGTTTCTCTTTATCAACTTCTCTTCAACATCCTCTTTTCATTCATTCATCCACCACACCTATTCGTAATGAATTGAGTTGTCTATTTATAGACATGACATCACCATTGTTAGGTTCTTGATCTTCTTGATCTTGGCGTGATCCACAATTCTTGCCAATTAGATTTAAATAAAAACTCCTATTTTATCTTACAAAGATTTTCTTTCCAACTGGACAAAACAACTTTGAATCCATTATTTATCTTTGGCATTATCTTGTCGATGAAAACAAAGATAACTACCACTTAAGTCTATATTTAGCTCTGCTAGCTAGATATTTTTTCATTTCTAAACTCAAGTTAATTTTGGTGTTTAACTCTTTGATAGGGTCGGTCAACACTCCAGTTCTCCTCGGGCTTCTCCGTCTGTTTACACTATGTTTCTAGTCGTCGGTTATGCTTGTAATTCTGCTTATCGGTAATTCTTGTCGGTGTTCTTGCTTGGGCATCACTATGACTTGACTTTCGGTGATTTTTGTCCATCGGTGTCTACTAAATGTCAGTGTTTGAAGTCATAATGTGAATGCTTTTCTTTTATGCATTACTGAAAACATAATCTTTTTCTCTTTGATTCTTTGAAGTCTTTGACACTTTGATTATAAATGATTAGATTATATCAAGTTGACATCGATGACAATACAAACCATTCACTAATTTAATGTCTTGCATTATCTTTCTGCATTTTGGTGATCAACTTAATATCTTCAAACATTCAATCAGTTAAATGTCATCAAAATAAAGGTAATCTCCAATAAGAAAAAATAATGCAAATATATATCAAATTATAATATCAAAGTTGTCTAAAGAGTATATACGTAAATATAATAAAAAATGTAAAATTTGTCTAATAGTTTCCAACTCTTTTAAATACACCTTGATGATAAAAATATCTAAACAACACATTCAAAATACTGTAATATTATAAAGCAGTGACCCAAAATTTCTAAAAAATAACACATAATAAACTTGTTGATCAACTATGTCATTTTTTCCAAATACTTTAGTGGCCACCATGTGAAAGTTCCCTCTTTCTCTTTCAGACGAATAGCCCCATCTATTTTGTCTTCATAAGTCAAGGGTATGCTACTTGTCACCTTTAAAATGTTTACATTTGCATCTCCACTTCTTTTCAAGTTGACTCCATGTACAATAGACAAGGAGTGAATCCACCCAATACCGACAACATCACCATCATATGGATCTAACACATTAACTTTATCCCCTTTTTTGAGTTTATGATCAATACATTTCTACAAAAAGAAAAGAATAACACATTAGATTACATAGGTAATGAAAGGCAACAAATATAATGCAATCATAAGTTTCTAAATAAGAAAGACCAAAATTAATGTCCATTCCTGTTTCACTTCCCTTTCTTATGTTTGAGACTAAAGTCCTTGGAACACCATCAAAATATTTGGGCTGAGAAAGAGATTTGGTGATTGATTCTTGTTGTTGAATTTTCATGGCTGCAGGTGCACATTCATTCACTGCAGATGGGTGGACATGGAGGTCTACCAAGAGGATCATAGGAGATGATCCAGGGCTAGAGAGGATGGCCATTGTGTGTCACCAATAGAATGGGGAGAGAGGAATGGAAGGGACTCCCAGGTGAGTGGCAGAGGTTGTTGGTTGTGGAGAAGCATGGAGGAGTGAACTTGAGTCTGGAGCAGCACCTTGAAGGAAACCACTGCAAACTCCAATTATGGGAATCTCAGCTTGAAGACATGGTACACTAAAGATATCAATAAGTGAATGAAGACAAGAAGGAAAAAAGGAAAATACCCAATTGAGCACACAGAAGAAGAAAAAGTTGAAGATGTAATTCGCAGTCCAATTGTTTTTGCAAGTTATTGCATACACATTTCCAAGAGACTTGGAAAAATTTCAAGCTCGGCAGTATGGTGCAAGACCACCTCATTGAGGAAGTCTAAGGTCATGAAATAATCAATTTGTTTTTATAAGGTCATTTGAATAGATTTGGATTCACATTAAGTATATTGACGTAATCATGTAATCAATTAATTGATTTCCTTAAAAGTTGTTAAAATGCAACATTGTAAAAGTTGCTCAAAAGATGTAATAGGAAGATGAAGGGTCAGTTTGGAAGTTTTACGGTCAAGAAATTAGTTGTTGTAACTGCACAAAGGAATATAAAGAGTCATGGAGAGGATGAATAAAAAGGGAGGTGGTGGTGTCTAAGAAAAAGAGAGTTTTTTTTTTTAAAAAAATTTTTTTTTGGGACAGCAGATGTAATTCTGACTATCACCATTCTTGGTGATAGTCATGAATGTTTAGAGTTTCTTGCAAGGGAGATCTTCTAAGTGTTGAAGAGTGAGAAAGTGTAGGAGCACCACTAATAAATTTTAATATAATCCTTTATTGAATAACAATATTTTGCAAAGATTGATTCAAGTTATTGTCTTGAACATTTAGTTTCAGTCACTTTTTTACTATTGTTGTACATTTTCCTCTTAATGAATGGATTGGTTTCAACCTGAAAATGATTGGGAACTCTGTTAGGGAGTATCTAATTTTATTTAAGAATTATTAGAATACCTATGGTGAAGAATGGATAGAAAATGGATGTCCTATATGATTGTTTATCTTACTGTTTTCCCAAATCTAGGACAATAAAAGTAGGTCTCAATACGGGGGCAATAACTTTCAAACCCACCTTTGGATTTCCCTAAATTTTGGATATTATTTAGAAACCCTAGTTTTCAACAAATCTACAAGAGAGATTCCCAAGATAATGTATAGAATTAAAATGGTGAATAACAAAATCCAAGATAGGAAAAATGCCATGACAGGACAGTCACAGTCATGGAAGACTGTGTTTGTGTTATCTGGTCATTGTCCAAAGGATGAACAGTGATATGAAAAGGTTTTTCCATATTTTAAATTCACTTTTAAGGATTATGTGTGGATCCCTATATTTGGATTTGGTCCTTGAATGTAAAAGGGCAGTAATAGTCTTGTGGACAGTGAACTCTCCTATTGTGCAGTGATTTTAAATATTGGATTCTCAAAACCATATAGGAGAGTTCAATAACCACAAATAGTCATGGTTTAAGTTGTTATTCCTCTCCATGCAAATATTGTATTTTTTTGTGAAGTTTTAAGGCAAAGAATCCAAATTTGCTAACTGTTCCTGAATAGTATTTTGTGTGCAAATAGTCATTATTTTGAAGTTCCAATGATTGCATAAGGCTCTCCCACTTTCTATGGTTATTGTGGCTTGTGGGAGAATCCTATCGCTGAACCATATGTAAATATATGGTGTGTGATTATAGGGATATGCCGGAGAGTGAAGAGATTGATCACTAATTGTGTGAGGATGTTGATTGAGGGTAACTAGTGCTCAGACCAGTCAAGGTTTGAGAGTTCCACCCAAAGGAGAGTCACCTTTTATGACTTGGAAGGTGATAATATGTTCATGTAATGGTGTTGGATCCACCGAGAGGGTCTAGAAGTGTTTGGAGAGATATGGTTGAGAAATCCCTAGGCTAGTGCATGTAGGAAGGAGGGTTTGGTGGTTGGAGTGTAGAAATAAGGTGGCATCTCCTATAAAATGAAAAATGTGTTGATTTAGATAATGTATAAAGTTTGTTTGAGGGTTGAGAGGTTTGGGGAAGTGATCTGTAAGTAGTCTCTTTGTAATAGGAGGGCTAATTGTAGAGCAACAATGTACTGGATTGGACATCTGGTCCAGGAGTAACATCTGAGTCTGAGATATGTTGAAGAATAGGGAAAATGGTATCTAGATATGCCTTTAGGTTTGTGAGTTTTTTGGGAGATATTTGAGTTATCCTTGGAAAACCTACTGAATAGGGCTACTAGGGATTAAGTGCTAATGAGCACCAGGGTAAGGGCTATTGAAAGATCAAGCTGAATGGTTGAATCTAGTGGATTTATTGAGGGAAATTGGTGTGTTTACAAAGGTGTAGAGCCTCTTGTGGCATAAGGAGATGATGTGCACTTTGATAGGGTATGGTGTGGATTGGATCCATGGAGATGATCCTAATGAAGAAGCTTGTTGGGTGTTGTGACAATAGTAATGGAGGCCCTCAAGAAACTTACTAACTAAACTCCTTATCCTACTCAAAGGTGCACACATGTCATGCTTATTAAACAATATTACTCAAAGTATTTAAACATATTAAATTAAACAGTATTGTTGAAAGTATTTAAATAGTTTAAATTAACAACTAACAATCCTATCCTAATTAAGGAAAAGTAAAGTTTTATAACACTCACCTCAAGTTTAGCACTGCTAGTACTATAAATATCATGCACATCCTCTTCAAAATCAACATAATCACTAACAACATTGTTGTGTAGACACCTAAAAATGGTTCATTTCATATGCCCCCTTTTTAACATGTCTTCTATATTCTGTGTTTGATCTTTATCATTCACTAATATTGTGTCATTCTTCCATGTCATCAATTACTAACAATTCTACTCTCTCTATCAAATTGACCATTTTCCAAATCATTTCCAAACCTTCCTAAACCATTCCAAACCTTCCTAAATCAGTTCAAATCTATCCTATTCTATTCCTAATCATTTGCAAAATTGTTTGGACTCATTTCTGACCATTCTGGGGCATTGTCCAAGATCATCGATGCCTAATCAACCCAATTTCAAACCAATCGATCAAACCCTAATTCCAATTCAATCACTATTATCATTTTGGGAGCATTTTCCAAGATCATCGATGCTTTGTATCCCTTTAATCAACCATTTGATAACATTGTCAAAGATCATCAGCGTTATCGCTATCAATCTATCAATTTCAATTCAATAGTGTTGTTCATTATTGTCAATACTATTTCTTATTATAATTTCAGGAACATTGTCAAAGATCATCGATGTTTCCCCATTGCAATCTTACGACACCATCAAAGTTCATTGGAACTTTTCAATCATTTCAAATCATCATTATCCGAGTGCATTGTCAAAGATCATCGATGCCTCGTGATTTTCCTAAACTATTCCGGAACCCTCAGAATTAACCCTAATCTTTATCAACATTATCAAAATCCTTTCAATTCGACATCAACACCTTCAATTCGACATATTTCCCACTAATTCCCCCTTTGGATGAATAACCCATAATTTATCCTAAGTCCTAATTGAATAAATAAATAAACTTTATTTATTCCCTATTTCCCTAAGTCTCCAATAATTAATTAATTTTATTAATTAATTAGCTAATTTCAAATTTATGAGATTTCTTATAATTTTATAAATCTAATTTGATTTTGAGGAATATTTGAGAATATGGGATTATTGATTTGATTGATGATTCATAATCTCACCTACATATCATATCCCTTAAATAAAGATTCTCATCCCTATTAAGGTGCTTCAC
>MU228269.1:1758117-1777444 GCA_018584345.1 Thuja plicata
TCTTATCAAACAAAGAAAAATTCAAATGTGACATCTTTTGAACATCAACCAAGCATAATCAATCAGAAACATTTTGTTGAAAATGTTCATTCCAAAAATTCTTTCCAACATGTCAATAATGATGAGGCATTACAAACAAGACCCATCAAGCAACACAAGTTCAAATCCAAAATTTTAAAGAATTTGTTTCAAAAATTGGATCAGACAAATAATTTACCCGTGTCTAGAAATGGCTCATCCCAAAAAAATCACATGGATGACAATACCTATTTCCCCTCAATACATTTACCTTCGAGAAACATCCATGTTTCCCTCCACCCCTTCATCCCCACATTCCTCCCAAGAGAAATTTCCTCCTTCCACATCTAGTGATTCTTCCAATAATGCAACCTTCCAATGGCTATCCATGAAAGACATCCAAGTTATTCCTATGTATAGCCCAAGTTCCTTTGAACCAATTCCACCATGTCCTCCCATTTCAATCAAGCATATTCATGAGAGTCTTATCCAAATTACATCTTCCTCATATCAAAATTTTGACCCCTTTCAATAACCCCCCTTGCATGTCCAAAGTCATATCCCATGTCAAGAGGATGATACAAAGAATGAAGAAACATGTCTAAAAACATATCAAGATCAAGATCCCTTCAATGACCAATTCTATCATATTTTTGACCAAGATACCATTTCTCTTGAGCCTCATGAAGATCCCACTATCTTTATCCCCCCTATCCAAAATGATCCCCTTCTATTCCCAAACCAAAATGTTGACCTTCCACTTCCTAAGAAAGATCACGATCTCCCTTCCATGTCTTCCCAAGATCCCTTTCCAATTCAAGATCAAGGTGTCCCTTCACCTTTATGTCTTCCAAAAGATCCCATCATCCCTTCAGATCCCCCACAAGATCCTATCCTACCAGACGATTTTGTCATTGCTCATACTCCATCACATGATCCTCTTGTTCCTTGTGCTCCCCCTTGTGATTCAAGAACATCTATGCAAGTTGTTCATGAACCCCTTACACTTCAAAAGGGTTCCCCTGGTTCTATTGAGTCTAGTCCACCTCATGGTCCTACAATTCCTTCCGTATCATTCAAACCTCATAATAATGGACTTGCGTCTTCTAGCAAGTATCCTACTAATCAAAGAAATCATTATCAAGTCAAAGGGTTAGACCTCCATGCAAAAGGTATATTGAAACCCTTATGTGTCCAAGAAAATTCAAATGACCATGGTCTTAATATAAAATCTACATCTCAAGGCGTTGGTATCCCTTCAAAATCCAAATCCAGACGTATACCTCCCGCTTCAACCCTTGCATCCATCTTAGGTCCATATATTCCTCCCTCTACTAGCTCACAATCCCCTTACCCTTTCCCACATGCAAGTCAGAAAAGGCATACACCCTGGAGAACCTTCCACCCATTCAAAAAGCCTCCATACAATTCATATCCATCCATGAATCCCATTCACTTTCCAAGTAATTTGGATGCCAAGAAAAAAATCCACAAATCAAGCAATCCACATGCTATCAAGGATCAACATGTCCAGTCTAATCGACATGTACAAAAAAATAAAAATTTGATCCAAAATGAAAAAGAAATATCCAAAAGGCCAGAAAGGCCCATTGATAAAAAAAAAAATTCAAAAGCCATATGGGTTACAAAATCCATTGTGCAAGCAATATACTCAAAGGACCCTCAAAATAAAAAATAAAAAAGCATGTGGATTCCCAAGAAGCTCCTTGAAGCACGGAGTCCTAAAGAAAAATCCAAATTGGCATCCAACGTTGCTATCCCTCTATCTAAATGTCTTCCATATTCCAAATCCATTTTTGGTCCTTGCGTCCCAAAATCCATATCCATTCCTTCATTAATCCTTCAAAATCCAAAATCTCATTTTCCTCTATCACTCCATCACCCCTCAAGGTGTGTGCCAATGTTGTTCTTTCATCCACTCCCTTCCACTACAAAGAAAGTTGGTGTACATTCCCTTCATTATCCAACACCTATTTTCCAACCTTTTATCCAACCTATCCAATCCCTTGCATAAATCTTGTCCCATCCTTATCTAATTACCCACTTGATATCCCTTTGTCATTACCCTACCAACATCTTTGCACAACATCTTTCAAAAGCACATTTCAAAGAGTAAGGCGCTTGAGTCCTTCATCCATGTCATGTGTTTATTTATTTCCAAAAATGTCAAAAAAGTAAAAAAGCAAAAAATAAAAAATAAAAAAAGTTGCCTTGATGAAAACCTGGCAAACAGGCGTCTTGGCAACACAAAAAAAAAGAGTCAAGAGAAATAATTTCGTCCAATAGTGAAAACCTGGTAAACAAGTGCTTTGGGCAAGTACCATGATGAAAACCTGGCAAACATGCGTCATGTGTAATTCTATGAACTTCTTGCAGTCTATACTTGGGGGCAGATTTCATTGGTGTTATCCTCCACTATCCCCAGCATATCCTCCATTATCCTCAGCATATCCTCCATTATTCCTTTGTCCCTCCTATCCTTTATCCTATCAACACCCATATATCCCTTATCCCTTATTGATCTTGCTTATCCTATCCATATCCAATCATTTTCCTATTCATATCATGTCTTTATCCTATCCACGTCCTAAAAATGTCCTAACAAATTCCCTATCTTGGTCTTGATGAAAATAAGGATGTTCAATGCAAAACATGTTTTCAAAGAAAAACCTCTTGACATGTCCATTTCCCATATTCTATCCACTGCAGTATCCCATTACCTTATCATTATCTTAATCGAGTTCCTTCACTTGGCACAAAAATTGTTATCCCATTTCTTGGATAGTCCTTGACACCTACCAGATCCAATGCAATGACCCTTGACCTTCATCCATCTACCAGTCCATTTCTCCTTTCAAAATGTCTTTGCCTTGCTAGACACTGGGGGCAATTTCAAAAAATTCCAAAAAAAAAACAAATATCTTAATGACCTGAAAAAAACCTAAAAATCCAAATATGCAAAAATTCCAAAAAAACCAAATAATGTCCTAAAAAAATTACTAAAAATTACATAATGTCCTGAAAAAATTGCTAAAAATTCAAATACAATCCTGAAAAAAGACCAAAAAATTGTCATAATGATGATAAAAATTGACATTTTTGTTACCTTTAGCAGTGTTGCCTTGGTTGTTTGAATTTGAAGACTCACCTTTCTCATGATTAAATAAAGGTTTTCTAAACGCCGTATGATCCTCATTGTTTTGGGGCCCTTCTATCTTAATTACACCATTGTCAATCAAATCTTGCACCACATGTCTTAGGCACATGAAATCATTCATTTTGTGTCCTCGGTTACTATGGTATTCACAATGGTTGGACTCACTCCACCAATTAGGATTTATTCGTGGTTCATAGGGTTGAGCCCTAGGTAAGTCAATAATCTTATTAGCAATTAGAGTTCTCAATGCATTCTCAAGTGGTTCACCCAAAGGTGTGAACGTCCTTCTAGGCATTAGAGCAAAGAAGGGTTTAGGCTTGTTAGCCCATTGATTAGTCCCAAAGTTATTATTATTGTTGTTATTGTTGAGAGGAACTTTGGGTGCTTGAATTGCATTGTTAACTTGAATAGTTCTTCTTGCGAAGTAAAAGGAGTGGCCTTCAAATTATTAACTTCCACAACTCCATCATTGACCACACCTTTGTTATTTTTCCTCATCCAAAATTGGTTATTGTTAGGAGGATTCCTATTTTGATTATTGTTGGAGGTATTATTTTTGGTATTATTATTGTCCTTATATAGTTTAAGTTCTCCACTTTTAACTAATACCTCCTCTGTAGTAACTCCATTATCAATTAGGTCTTGGAAAGACCTAGGACATTGCAATCTTAACCGATAATTCATCTCATTACTCAAGCTATTAATGAAGATATCCATCTTCTCATTTTCGGGTACACTTCGAGGGTATCTAGAGAATACCACTCTCCACCTTTGTAGGAAAAGTAGGAATCCTTCTCCCTCTCATTGTTTGGTATTACATAAGTTAATCATCATAATCTCGTGTTTGATATTATAGGAATAGTGAGTTACGAATTTGGAGGCTAATTCCTCAAAAGTATGGATGTCGGAGGGTAACTTGGAAAACCACTCCATTTCCATGCCTCCTAAACTTCTTGGGAATAACCTCAATAAATATTTTGTGTCATGCATGAACTCCAAGCTCAATGCACAAAACTCCCTGAGATGATCTTTGGGATTGTATGCTCCTTCATACTTGTCATACTTAGGAAAAATAGCATTACTAGGGAATGGGACCATAATTAATGTCTTGTCAAATGGAAAAGGACACAATGCCTTGATAGAAAATGGTTTAGGATCCCCGCTTTGTTTCATTGTTTCCAACTACATTTGGAATAATTTAAATTGTCTATTCATGATGTCAATTGGGTTTGCTTCTTCTTTTTTCTTGAGTTGATCAACATCAAAATTGTGAGGGAGTTTAGTCCCCGCTTGTGCTAGGTCTATAAAATGCTTTTCCCTATCTTGTCCCAATACTTTATCCATGAGTTTCATGAAGAATGGTCTTTGAACCGCCTCATTGACCTTCTCTTCGGTTGCCTCTTCATCATTAGGGTCCATATTTCCACCATTGTTGTTATTATCTACCCTTTGATTGTTAGGGTCAATTCCTCTTCCATTTGCCCCATTGTTATTGACCTCACCATTATTTCCATTATTATTGGTATTATCTCTATTGGCATTGTTGATTAGGTTGGGATCCATATTTTCAAATGGGAAAGCCATATTTGGTTCTACCTCCTTCGTTGGCTCTTGTGTTGGTCGTGAAGAAGTAAAAGTGTCACTAGGAAAAGGAATCTCCTACCTTAGATAAGTTTTTTCGGATTGTAGGGTAGACTTAACGTAATGTGATCAGGTGAAAGTCGGCATGAGCATAGATCAAGAAAACTTGGCTTATTTATCACCTAATTGATCAATCCCTTAATGATTTTGTGAATTATCCAATAATGGGGGATTCTGATCAGACTGAACTTATGCACAGGTAAAATCTCCAAAAGGGTATCCAAAAATGTGATTAAGTTATTTTCAAACCCTCGGGAAATTTCCACTGTCTACCCTTGTTTGTTTCTGGGTGTCACTTCCTTGTTGTGTAGGCATGACTTCACAGTGTATAGGCATTGACTGAAATTACTAAACGCGGTACTCTATAGGTTGTAGGCAGCATTTTCCTTTTTATAGGTGGCATTTAACAGTTTGTATGCATAAACTCTAGCAAGTTACATGGTATTTAAACACTGATAGGTGTCATTTCAAATGTGCAGACGTCACAGAAAGTATTGTAGGCATTGTTTAAACTGTTGTACATGGCACTTTGCAGATCAAGTTGGTTTTCACAATTTTTTTAGGGTTTTTAAAAGTTTAAGTTTGTGATCAGAGTTTTTAACTGGTATTCTTTCTTGAAAATGTAAATACAAACGCAACAGACACATCAAGTTTGCATCATAACCCTAAAACAAACTAAGTGTATGTTCTCGGTCGTTTCAATGGGTCTTGAATAAGAATAATTTTCAAAAAATCTACCTAGAGTCAGATTTGGCTCTTAAACAATGTTGGCTCTAAAAGGTAGCTTGCTACTTATCAAGGTTTTAATTAAAACCTCCATTCTAAATCATGAAAAGTTCTTTTACCCCCTTGCAAGCTTCCCACACACACAAAAGTATGATTTTGCGCAATCCCGAAGGACTACTAGAGGAAGTGAAGAAACTTAAGCACAATTTAGTCACTACAACCCATTAAGGAAGAGTGCATTTGTTTATAGTGGATCGGATAGTATCACGGCTTAAGCGATTGTCTCCCACTTTGGGTCATTCCCTCTCACCATCCTTGTAAGGATGTACTCATGAGGAAAGCCCTCTAAGTCTCTAAATTATCTAGCATGTATATATAAAGTGGAAAATGAACTTAGTCCAAGAAGTTTGGGAGTTTGATTCACTCAAAGAGTGAAGAGCATATCCCTATTGTTTTTCTTTGTTCCAAACACTTCAATAACTTAAGTTCTTTTCAACCTCTTGACAAGGAGGTTCTTTAAAAAAATGAAATATGTGGTTCAATTATCCTCCCTTTCTTTCTACCACCCCAAACTCAACACTTTTGGATTTTTGATCAAATTCAAAAAGTTGAGAGAATATACCTAATGTTTCATTCGGAATGGACAATAATAGGGTGTCCCTAATTATACTAGATACCAATGAAATGTCACAAGTTAAGTAAAGAAATCTTGATGTGAAAAATACCTCTTTCAATGCTAGCAAAGGCTAGGCACTTTTTGAGGTTTTTTGCTTGTTTTTGCTCACTCACCTAGTGGCGATCGTTCCCTCTTTGGCTCCACCAGCAAGTTAGTCAACACAATCGAACAAAGTGGAGAAAACTTAAAGTGAAATTGACAATGCAACTAAGTTCCTTAGTAAAATTTGCAAAAAACAACTTAAGGACTTAATGCATGAAATCACCTAAGAGATGGAAACTTTTTATTGTAAGCACTACTAACTTTAATGTAATTCTCATATGATTCTTTCTTGATTTCTAAATTTTCCAAAACTAAAGCACTATGAAGTTGTTTGAAGTACTTATTTTGGATTCTTACCTCCTTGCTTGGCCTTGTGACCCTCAATTCGGGCTTCTGCACTTTTATGTGTCTGTTCATCTACAGAAAACAAAACAACAAAGCATTAGAAAATTGAATTTATCAATTTTCAAGCACTAAAATACAACAAATTGTATGCGTCATTTTATAGCTAACAGGCATTATTTTGCAGTAGGCTAAGCGTTGCTTTGCAGTAACCTAGGCATTACTTTGCAGTTATTTAGGTGTTACTTAACAAATCACAGGCGTGAAAAGAAAGATAACAGGCGGTGCAAAGCATTAAATTGTGAAACAATAAAGTTCACAGGTGGAAAAATAAAGATGATAGGCGTGATTTCCTGACTGGCAGGTGTCACTTTACGTGCACAAGCGACACACTTTGTCTAACAGGTGGTGAAATAATATGAGATAGAGAAGGAAATATTTTTGTAGGCATCATTTTTCTGCTAGCAGGCGTCATTTTTATGCTTGTAGGCATCATTTTAACCTGCACCCTACAAAGTTAGTATAAACATGCACCAAAAACACACAAAATTGAAAGAAAATGAGATTTACAGGCTCAAAGCCCCACAATGAGCGTCATTTGTGTATGTATAAATCATACCTTCATGAAATAAATGTGCCATCTATCAATTCTATGGAAATAATAATACAATTTAATCTAAGAAATCACAAATAAAGCATTTAACATCTGATGGATCTCTATCTAAGTATGCTAATAGAGCTCTCAGCCTTAATCTCCACTAGTGACAGCCCTAGAACTAGAATTTGTGTTTGATTATGCCTATACTAGCTCACAACTCTCAAATTTCCAATGCAATTCATTCTATTATGATTTCAATTGCTCAAAATATGCTAAAAAATTCTTATGATCTTGCTAAATTTCTCTATAATAAGGATGCAATTGCTCATGAATGTCTAGGATCCCTTATGCTCACAAAATGGCTTCTATTTATAGGATTTTCCCAAGTGTAGGGAGTAGAGTTAATTGATCATGATCAAGCCTTGGTTAGGTGAAAGGCTTTGAGATGGTTTCAAATGGGGGGATAGTTTAAATGCTTGTCTCAAAGGTTGGGACAAAGGGACAAATTTGAGTGATTGAGATTGAAAGTTCAAAATGAGTGATTGAGATTGCAAATTAGGAGTGATCCATTTGCTTTGTATTCTCAATTCTCATTGGTTGCTCAAATTTATGTTGAACGATATTAGGATTTATTAAATTCAATCAATTAATTAATTTAGCCATGTAGGGGAATAGGTTCAATTTGATTTTTTATTTAAACTATACAATTAATTGATTAAAATCAATTATATAGTTTGATTAATCCCTTTAGGATTATATTTAATCATCTGATGTCATGGTTTAATTGATCCTTTGATTTTAAATTATTTTTTCCAATTTGATTGATAAATGTCCATTTGAAATTGATTTTATCCATTTTGATAAAATTTAGAGCATTTGGCTAAGATTTGCAGATTTGCTTGATTAGAGAACACCTACCCAGTTTTAGGTGTCTACAACCACATTCAAAGATAGAATGCAGAAGAGAATGAGAATCCCTACACAACTAGTTGAACTGAACAAAGATGACATATGCTTTATAGTAGCCATCGACACCACTCTAATCAAACTAGTTGTACCAAGAATATCATGGTTGCCACCATTGGACTATGAGATCAACATTGATCAGGATACAAATGCTATTGAAGCCTTATTGAATGAACCAGTGCACAAATCATTGAGCAGATTTGGAACATATGAGGAAGCCAAGTCTAAAATCAAGACTGGCTTAGTAGTGAAAAAGATAGACCGAAAGAAGAAAAAGATAATTAATACACTTCAAATGAAACTTTTGGTAAATAATGAAGAATTGGAACAAGATGTCACCAAGAGACAATCAACCATCAGTGAAGGTGAAGAGTTAAGTGACTCTGAGTCTACTGAATCTAATGCACCACCAGCCAAGAAAGAAAAGGTTACAAATGTAACAACTACATCAAGAACAAGGAGCAAAACAACAAAAGAAGTTGACACATCACCGGTAAAGAAAGGTACTGTGAGGACTTATCAAAAAAGAAAGCCTCAAACTGGGCCGTCAACACCAAGACAAAGAAGGAAATATATAAGAGGAAAAGACGACAAGGATGACACTGAATAGGATGAGAGAGAACAAGGATGACACTAAATAGGATGAGAGAGAACAAGGACTCCAAACTAAAAAAGATTAAAGTTCCTAAAACAATTGATGAAGTTGCAGAGTCAATCATCAACACAGGCAGCATCTCACATCGCAAGATTAGACAATGGCTAACCTTGTCTCTTGGAGATCAGAATAAGATAGAAGAAGCCATAATTAAGGCAATGGTTTCATACAAGTATGTACCAATATAATTCAACAAGAATATTCCACAAGAGCTTAATGACAAAATATCAACAAGATAGACATATGCCTTGCATACAGAGAAACAAATGAGGGAAAGACCCCTAGTTACTTTCATGCCAACCGAATCAACAGTTGAATAAATTGATTCAATAATGAAGGAGCATGCAAATAAATTTTTAGCAAAGATGAGAGCATACAAAGTACTAGAGGGGAGATTACAAGACATTGACAAAGAAAGCAATGATATTTGGAATGAAATCTTCAATCCAACCGAGCAAATATTATCTCTAACTGAGACACCTCACTATAATGAGAAGGAGGCCACACCGAGCCCAGAGCATATCTTCATCAATGACACCGAGGACATCAATCCAATTGATTTGACAACAGAGGTGAGTAAGGCCATGGATGATGTACCTCAGATATTGCAATCATTAGGGGAAACACTAGAGATTACCATAAAAGATATAACTAATATTGATTCTAATGATGATCCCAAGAATGATGAAGATGTAAATGATGCCATCAAGCAAGCAAAGGAAAAGGATACAACAAATTTTTCACTAGAAAATGTACCATGTCACATGCCTTTATTGATACAAGCTATCAATATAATTACTGAAGAGAAGGAAAATACACCTGAGCTTGATGCAAACATACCAGAAGAAAAAGGTGATGACTATGGGGAGCATAAAGATACAAATCAAGAGAAAAAATAAACAAGTGGAGAGGATAAATAGAGTGATGCCAAGAAGACCGATGAGGCAAACAAGGCTATAGATAAAGAAAAGGTTGATGTAGAGATGTCTACTACCGACCAATAGGTCAATACCGAGAAGCATACAAAAGACACCACACCTCCCAAGACCCACGCAATCACCAAAATCAAAAGAAACCGATGAGGAACTTGCTATAGTTCTACATACCCCTACTTCTAGCACCATACCGAAGAAGAAGAAGAAGAAGAAGGCACCCATCACACTTGAAGAAATAATAGATATACCCGACTGTGATCCAAGAACACTAGATCCTAAGTCACTGACCAAGTATGGTGAACTTTGAAAGAGGAAGGAAATGAAGGACAAGCTCAAGAAGGAGCACAAAAGCTCACAAGTCCTGGATACTACAA
Organism: Thuja plicata; assembly: GCA_018584345.1. Classification (NCBI taxonomy): domain Eukaryota; kingdom Viridiplantae; phylum Streptophyta; class Pinopsida; order Cupressales; family Cupressaceae; genus Thuja; species Thuja plicata. The sequence continues at coordinate 1,768,269 of MU228269.1, forward strand.
AGGAAATACTATTGCAAATAGTACCTGACACTCAAATTGATAAAAATGCACCAATACTTGTGTATAGTTGGAAAATGGAAGCACTTCAATTGTAGACTGGTTTAGCCTTTTGAGTAAGTGGTTTGGGGTCATGTCAAGCACCTTGAATGGGTCTCTAACTTGGATATATATTTTTCCCCTGTTCTGCCCCATTTCCCACCTTTCTCCAGCCTATTTCTGGCACCCTAAACTACAAACTGAAATTTTTTACCTCAGGGTCAAAATCAACCTTTTTGGGTCAAGGTTGACCTTGACCTCGACCTTGACCTAGGTCAGAATTGATCTTTTTTTGACCAAGGTCCAAATTTCAAGTTTCTGGGTTTTTAGATGTCGGGATTTGGAAAGAATTGATCCCCGCTTCTGGTCATCTATTTCGGTCTTCGGAGCAACAATTATTAAATTATATTTAATATAGGTCCTCTTCTAGGGTTATAGGTCTAAATGGAATTTAATTCTCCAATGTAGGCCTCTCTAGAATAGTGTGCCCTATAGTCATATAAGGAAGCTTTCTTCTCTCATTTTCTCTAACCATGATCATCAACCATTTAAGACTTAAGAAGTGAAATCTAAGGGTGAAGAAGAAACATTTGAAGAAAGATAAATATCCAATTAAGCATTCATCTCTTATCAAGCATTCAAGCACTTCTTGAGCACTCAATTAATCAAGGAGATCCATTGGTATCCATTGAAGGATTCAAGCTCTATGGAGCCCTCTTGTTAAAGATTTCTCCATCCACATTCCTCCCAGACTCCTCCTATTCAAAGTTCCATTCAAGGCTGGTGTTGAAGATCTACAAGAAAATTGATTTGAGACATCCTACATTCTACATTCTACATTTTACATCCATTTGGTGCATACATACTTGTGGATCCATGGATTCGAATCTGCCACAAGGGTTTCCATACAAGCAAGGTGAATTTGTTCATTTACTTTGTTTTATTTATGCAATTTCAATTATACTTTGAGGTTAATTCCAAAGCTAGGGTTTGACCAAGGAAAACCCCTCCCCCCAACAAACAAACCATTTTTCTTGCAGGGACAGGTTTGGAACAACGAGTTGGAGTGCAGATTCAGATACCCTTTCTGCAAACTATCAGGATCTAGAAATAGATTTTCTGTCAGAGATTTTAGGTCAGAATCGGAGGTCAATTATGCCCTAGGTCAGAATCAGAAATTATGGTTCAAAGGTGACATTGAATTGAGGGTCAAAATCGCAACTGAGCCAGATTAGAAAAAGATTTCTAGGTTTTGTCCATCTCTACGTTTCTATTCCAGATCCGGTTGTAGATTTTCTAGAAACTTAGTGCAGACCCTCGAAAACAACATTCTTAAGATCTGTAGCATTTTAAGGTTAGTACTTTTCTCCTATTCATTTCAATTAGAGTTATTAATCTTCCTAAATCTATGACATGTTCTTTTCTATAAAATAGAATCTAAGGTCTTCCTCTTTACTCTTATTTCCAATCGATTGATTCACTTATGCATTGATCCTTCCTTTGGGGTTAATCAATTTGGATCCTTCCTTTTTGTATTTGATGTTAAAAGGAAAATCTTATCTTCCCCACACATTTCTTATCTTGTATTACCTATTTACCCCTTACATTTCAATAAACATTCTAATTTCAAATGTAACATCCATTTTATATCTTACATTAAGGTATCAGTCTATTTCTTATGTTACAACTTGATCAACTAGCAGTTCTTGCCAAGGCCATAACATCATAGAATGTATCAGTCGAAAAGGTAATTGAAGAGCATGCATAAGAGAAGTGTCAATACAAGCTCACAGAGAAGATCAACCAAGAAGTGGCAGAAAACAAGGTAAAACTTTTTGTATATGTAAAGGGGGAAAATATATGTATACATGTCAAAAGAGGAAAATGTACAAAAGGGGAAAACATGTCAAAAGCCAAAGAGGGAAATACACAAAGGAAGAAACATGTACATACACTATACCAAGTCATGCACATAGGGGGAGTCATTGACAAGGTAAACACTTGGTGTATATACTGAACATATTAGTTTGCACACATCATTTTTTGATACTAATGCCAAAGGGGGAGATTGATAATCCTAAAGGATAATAAGTTGTCATTATTATACAAGGAAAGAGTTTTTGAATCATCTATTACATGATCATCGAGTGATAGCATTCAATTAGGCGCAAAGGTCACCAAAATAGTCAGGCGTAGAGGTCACCAAAATAGTCAAGCACAGTGATCACCGAAATCAGTGAACACCGATAGCACTATCACCGAAAGACAGTTCACAGAGTAACTCGAGAGCAGTATGTCTACAAAGAAATCACTAAGCACCAATCTACTAAGAGAGTTTTATTTATGAGAAAAGTGGATCTGAGATACACATCAGCTAAAGCACTTTAGTCTAAAAAATAGCTATGTGCTTAGCTATAAAATTGTTTCTTGAGGATCAAGTAAAGCATCAGTAACATTTTTAATAATTCTAACTTATTGTAAACATGAAATAAAGGAGACTAAGGTCAAGTTGTAAACCTTTGATCATAGATTTTTTCTTGTAAAGCGTGAACCCTAATTAGGTCAAAACCTTTATATATATAGATGTATAATCAATCAGAACATGAAGATTGTAGCCGCAGAAGATATTTATGGATTAGACAAAGAGTTTCATGCATAAGGACAAAAAAATAAGAATTTAGTTACCAAGAACAAGATTCAAGGCTACCAAGCAGAACAGAGGTATTATCCATCACTATAGGTGATACATATATCTTGTGAACTTAATGGATCTGTATTCAGCAATTCAGGATTGTAAGTCATCAATTCATAAGTATTTTTTACTACTCTCTAACAATTGTAGCAAATAGAAGAAATCCTTTAATAAGGTGGACTTAACAGTCTTATTGTAAATCTCTTACCCGAGTGCACACTTAACATTTTTGTTCAAATCTCTTAACCAAGTAGATCTAACAAGCCTAAAATGTTACTCCTAACAGGGTAAGATCATCAGAAGTGATCACACTTGTAGCCTTAACTAGCACCTTCCATTTTGCAGATAGTGAAGCTTTGTGGGTTTCATCCCCACCGCACTTTTTACCTTCTAACAGGGGTTTTCTGCGTTACCAACTCTTGTGTCATGTGTAACTAAGTTTCATGAATGTTTCTATGAATGTTTACACGCAATTACATTTATGTTTTGATATTGTTAGAATAGTACCAAAGGATAACTGAGAGGGGGGGGTGAATCAGTTATCAACCAATTTAGTTCTTTTCTCTTATTAACTTCAAAATACAATAAAGTAAATACACATTCAGATAACACAATAGACAACACTTCAATTTGGTGATAGGGAAACCAAATGGTAAAAACCCTGGTGGGAATTAGTACCCACAATGAAATATACTTGTTTATAGTAATCCCTGTTAGAAGATATTTCAACCTTGTTAGGAGTTGTACTTTATAATGCAATAAGTATAGTGACCTAATTAAGGGTCTAACCCTATTAAGAGTCTTTTACAAATAACCCTGTTAGGGTGAGGACCCACTGTCCAAAAGCTCACTGCTTCAATGGTGAAGGCTACAACCTTCTGTAGAACAGATATACACTATATCTGATGATGAACTGTATAGTAGACCTGCTATCTTGATCAGTTCTAATGTATTATAATCTTCAACTACTTATTCACATAGATCCTTGATGAATGAAACAACTCTGATATTCTTCTCTATACTTTTTTTGTCTCTCTTCTTATCATTCACACTTTGCGTTTACAAACGAACTACTATAAGTATCTTCTTTAAAGTAGAGGGTCATGTCAAATCTTGGAAATAGTTCAACAACATCTTTGTTGGCTTAACTAAGCACACAAACAATATTAAGTCCGCGCAACACAAACTGAACAGACGTGAAACTTCACTAAGTCGGCTTCACCAAATCATCTCAAATAGCACGATCTTGATGTTACATGATAGGCACGTTTAACCAAACATAGTTAACTCATAACTAATCATGAATATACACATGCATATCTTGAAGATAGGTGCAACTCAAGAAATACATTAAATACGTCAACTCTGAACAGATACTCTTCTAGAACTGTAACTGCAATAACAGAATTAATACACAACTTGACTGAAACATCATATCTGGATTTGCGTGTATGAACATAACATACTAAAAATGTCTACAACCTAAATATATCCATGCAAGTCTTGATATCATCATTCTAATAAGTACATACAGAATCACTACTATATATTATATGTTGTCATCAATGACAAACATACAATCAATCAACTGCACAGAAACAAATCTCCAACAATCTCCCCCCTTGACATTGATGGAAACATATGATATTAAAAACATCTTCAGCACATGGTGTCTTCTTTCTTTTACAATCTTCTCAATATCCTCATCAAAGATTCCTCTACACTACTTCAGTTTTTCTGACTATTTTTATACTCCCCCAGAGAATATGCTCCCCCTTACTATATACTCCCCCTTTGACATCAATGGAAAAGGGCACCATAAACCATTAGGCACAGATACTGCTCCAGAAGTAGAGTAGTCAACCATTTATCAGTCACAAAGGATTGATGTTCTTCCTGTATTCTCTAATCAGACTTAGGAGAGGAAATTACTCCCAACTTCTCTCTGAGATACTCAAAAGTATCTTTTGATAAAGGTTTTGTGAAAATATCTGCCAACTGTTCTTTGGTGCTCACATAGTCCAATTTCACTTCTTTGTCTGCAACCTTTTCTCTTAGAAAATGGTACTTGATCTTTATGTATTTTGTCTTTGCGTGCATCACATGGTTCTTAGACATGTTAATAGTGCTAGTGTTATCACAGTGAATCACAATAGGATAATCAACTTGAATACCAAAGTCTTTAACCATTTGCTTGATCCAAACCATGGTTGAACAATTCAGTGTTGCTGCAACATATTTAGCTTCTGTTGTTGACTGAGAAATACAGTTCTGCTTCTTGCTTATCCAAGAAACCAACCTATCTCCAAGAAATACTGCTCCTCCTGAAGTACTCTTCCTATCATCAATACAACTTGCCCAATCTGCATCTATATACACATGAAGTTGTACATTCTCTGATTTAGGATACCATAAACCATAGTTTATAGTTCCCTTTAGATATCTGAATATCCTCTTGATGGCCATTAGGTGATTCTGCTTGGGTTCAGCTACAAATCTTCCAACAATGCCAACTGTATTAGATATGTCAGATCTAGATTGAGTTAGATAAATGAGTTTTCCAATCATAGATTTGTACAATGTATTATCAACTGCTATGGAATAATCATCTTTTGAAAGCTTTCTTCCTGTATTCATAGGAGTGCATACTAGATTACAGTCTTCCATCTTGAAGGTCTTCAATATTTCCTTCACATATTTTGACTAGTTAATGAATATACCTTTATCTATCTGCTTTACATTTAGTCCCAAAAAGTATTTTATAGGACCAATCATGCTCATTTCAAATTCATTCTGCATTTCTTTTGCAAATGCTACACTAAGCTTGTAATTACCTCCAAAGATAATGTCATCAACAAATATGGAAACTAGTAGTAATCCATTAGGTGTCTCTCTTGTGAATAGGTTACAATCTCCTACACCTTTCTTGAATCCAATCTTGGTAAGATAACCATCAAGTCTTTCATACCAAGCTCTTGGGGCATGTTTAAGACTGTAGAGTGCTTTCTTCAATCTGCATACCATGTCTAGTTTATCTAAAAGATTAAATCCTTCAGGTTGTTCTATGTAGACTTATTCCTTCAAATCACCATTCAGAAAAGCTGACTTTACATCCATTTGATAAACTTTAAAGTCTTTGAATGTTGCATAGGCCAAGAACAATTTAATGGCTTCTAGTCTGCTCACAGGGGAAAATGTATCAGTGTAGTCTATTCCTTCTCTCTGTGCATATCCTTTACATACCAATCTTGCTTTGTTTCTTACTACTGTACCTTCTTCATTCATCTTGTTTTTGAAGATCTACTTTGTTTCAATCACATTTTTGTCACTGGGTCTAGGAACCAATTCCCATGTCTCATTCTTAACTATATGATCTAATTCTTCTTTCATTGCATTCTTCCAATCAAAATCATTACAAGCATCTTCAACACTTAAAGGTTCAATTTGTGAAAGTAAACATACCTCTTCATCTATTGTTAGACTTTTTTCTTTTGATCTGGTCAAAACACTGCTGCTCTGATCTCCAATGATATCATCTTTAGAGTGGTATCTAGATGTAAATTTAGGAACCTTAGGTGTTACTTCTTCTTCTGTAATCTGTGATTCTTCTCTACTTGATTCAGGGTCATTGCATGAGACATCAATGCAATCAAACATTTCTTCAATAACAGTATTTTTTCTGCTAGGCCTGGGTTCATCTTTAATCATAGGTGTATATTAATAGTACCTCTCTTGAACCATAAAATTTTCATCAATTTTTACATGAGTACTTTCAATTATCTTTTTCAATCTCAAATTGAAACATCTGTGTGCTTTTCTTTTTGTAGAGCAACCAAGGAAAATACCTTCATCACTTCTAGCATCAAATTTACCAACACCATCATCTCTCTTGATGTAGCATTTGCTGCCAAAAATTTTGAAATACTTTACTATAGGTACATTACCAAACCAAATTTCATAGGGTGTCTTATATGTGCCTGGCCTCAATTGAGTTTTATTGATAGTATAAATTGTTGTATTTACTACATCTCTCCAATATGTGTGCGCAACTTTTCCTTCAATCATCATAGTGCGCACTGTATCAAGTATAATCTTGTTCCTCCTTTCTGCAATCACATTCTGTTGAGGGGTTCTAGGAGCACTCAACTATCTTTTTATTCCATGTTCTTCATAGTACTGATAAAACTGATTAGAGGTGAACTCTCCTCCTCTATCTGATCTCAGACATTTTAGTTTTAATCCAGATTCATTCTCAACCTTAGCTTTGAATATTTTGAACTTCTCAAAGGATTCTGACTTCTCTTTTAAGAATGTAACCCACATCATCCTTGAAAAATCATCAAAAAACAAAATGAAATACCTTTCTCCATAGTATGATCTTGTTTGGGTAGGACCACATAAATCTGTATGCACTAGGTCCAATTTGTTTCTAGCTGAGTTTTGCTTGCTTCTGAAAGAACTCCTTACATGCTTTCCCATAATACATTCCCTGCACATTGTGTCAACTGGTCTTGCTATACTTGGAAGATCTCTGACTGCCTTGACATTACTTATCTTTACTATGTTATAAAAATTGATATGACAGAGTCTCTTGTGCCATAACCAACTGTCATCCACTTTTGCAACAAAACAACTTACATCTGAATTGAGCTGAAAAACATTACCTTTTCTTTTGGAGCCTGATGCAATCATGTCTCCATCCTTGTTGTTAATGATGCACTTGTTTTCTTTGAACTCCAAATGATAACCTTTGTCAAGTAGTTTTCCAACACTTAACAAGTTATGATGTAATCCATCAACATACAAAACATCATTTGTCTTGTTCTTTCCATCCAAAGTGATAGAGCCTCTGCCTATGATAGGTTTAGGAGTGTTATCTCCAAATCTAACCATACCACCTTTGTATTTGTCTAAATGAACAAATCTATCTTTGTCACCTGTCATATGGTGAGATCATCCATTGTCAATGATCCAATCAATTTTGATATCTGCTTTGGAAATTAGGGCTAACTCTTGTTCTTCCTTTTCATCTGCAATGTCCATTTCCTCAAGTAACTTTTCCATGTCTCTAAGGGCAACGAATCCAATTTCATCCTCTCCTGAATCTTCATCTGTTACGCCTTCTTCAACATGGTTACATTCCTTCTTATATTTAGGTTTGTAATCAGATCTGAACTTCTTAACTCTAGTGGGACACTTAGATGCAAAGTGACCAATCTTGTTGCATGAAAAACATTTGAATGGAAGTTGTCCTTCATATTTTCCTTTTCCTTTCTTTTCTCTTTTAGCATTCATAGCAATAATATCTTATAATTTTTCATCAACTTCTTCTTTCTCATTATGGCTAGAGTTGTGTAAGTATTTCTTACCATGGACTGAGGCTTTGAAAGTTGTTTCACTTTTAGGTTCAGTCTTCAATCTTGATATCTCAAATGCAAATATTTTTCTGATCAAAGTCTCTCCCTTGAAGTCTTGTGAGAATTGCATGGTTTCCTCTAGAATACTTATCTTGTTTTCATAGTATGATGTTAAGGTAGTTAATAGCTTGTCCATTATATCTTCTTCTGATATTTCTCCACCATTGTTTATGATTCTAGAGACTGCTTCATTTATCCTTTGATTGTAGTCTCTAATGTTCTCTTTAGGTAACATCTCAAGACTATTGTATTTATTTTTCCATGTCTTACTATGTGCATTCTTTGCTTGACTATCTCCTTCAAACATGTCTTCTAAATACTTCCATATTGTGTATGCCTTGTCTAATTTCTTGATCTCAGAAAATTCACTGTCAGATACTGCGCTTATAAGGGCTTCTTTGGAAACTACATTAGCTGTGAATGTATCCTTCTATTTACTAGTAGCATCATCTCTTGATAGATATTTTAAAGAGGGAATAACAACTTCTTGTGTGGCTATCTCAAAGATATCAAAACCAACACACTGTATATGGGTTATCATTTTGTTTTTCCAATCCAGATAATTTTGTCCATCAAACTTAGGGCTCTCTTTTCTAAAGTAAGACATCTGATCTACCTTAAGTTGTTAGGCTTCTTCTCCAATGCACTTGTCTCTGATACCAATTGTTAGAATAGTCCCAAAGGATAACTAAGAGGGGGGGTGAATCAGTTATCAACCAATTTAGTTCTTTTCTCTTATTAACTTCAGAATACAATAAAGTAAATACACATTCAGATAACATAATAGACAACACTTCAATTTGGTTACGGGGAAACCAAATGGTAAAAACCCTGATGGGAATTAGTACCCGTAATGAACTATACTTGTTTATAGTTGTAGACATCCCAAAAATATTAATATTATTATTAATATTAATTTCCCTCTTATTCCTCTAACTATTTAATTAAAATCAATTAAATAGTTTCATTCACCAATAGTTTAAACACTATTCTAATGTATTTTATTTAAATACATTTACCTCCATAAAATC
>MU228269.1:1797093-1811090 GCA_018584345.1 Thuja plicata
TATTTGGTGTCTTTGTTGTTAGTTTGATCTCTTGCATGCTTTTCTTGTCATGATATATATATGCTAACCCACTAATGTTTGCATGTTTGAGCTTGCTCCCAACAGATTGAAGGATTCCATATACACAATATTAATCCCTGTTAGAAGATACTTCAACCCTATTAGGAGTTCTACTTTACAATGCAATAAGTATAGTGACTTGATTAAGGGTCTAACCCTGTTAAGAGTTTTTTACAAATAACCCTGTTAGGGGTGAGGACTCACTGTCCAAAAGCTCACTGCTTCAATGGTGAAGGCTACAACCTTCTGTAGAACAAATATACACTATATCTAATGATGAATTATATAGTAGACCTTCTATCTTGATCAGTTCCAATGTATTATAATCTTCAACTACTTATTCACATAGATCCTTGATGAATGAAACAACTCTGATATTCTGCTCTGTACTTTTTCTGTGTCTTTTCTTATCATTCACACTTTACGTTTACAAATGAACTACTATAAGTATCTTCTTTAAATTAGAGGGTCATGTTGGCTCTTGGAAACACTTCAACAATATCTTTGTTGGCTTAACTAACCACACAAACAATATTAAGTCCGCACAACACAAACTAAACAGATGCGACGCTTCACTAAGTCGGCTTCACCAAATCATCTCAAATAGCACGATCCTGATGTTACATGATAGGCGCGTTTAACCAAACATAGTTAACTCATAACTAATCATGAATATACACACGCATATCCTAAAGATAGGCACAACTCAAGAAACACATTAAATACGTTGGCTCTGAAATGATACTCTTCCAGAACTGTAACTGCCAATAACAAAATTACACAACTTGACTAAAACATCATATCTGGATCTGCGTGTATGAACATAACATATTAAACATGTCTACAACCTGAATATATCCACGCAAGGCTTGATATAATCATTCTGATAAGTACATAAAGAATCACTACTGTATATTATATGTTGTCATCAATGACAAACATACAATCAATCAACTGCACAGAAACAAATCTCCAATAGATATTACATGCATAAGGTAGAAAATCAATATGGTCGGTAATGCAAGAAAATATTACTAAGGGTTAATTGATAAAAGGTTTTAAGGGTACTTATTCACCCCTCCCCTCTTAGTACACACCATTCCATTATTCCAACATGAGGTGCATGAATCTTCATATGGTGAGAAATTACTTGGAAATAATGACATAGCAGCAACCTTGACTTTGTATACAAGTCAATCAAACAAGGAGTTTGAGACCTATGATGACATTGATGATGCCCTTGAAAGGTATGATGAATCATATGTTCTTTATAGAAGCAACTCACTTATGTAGGATAGTGTTTTGGAAGATAAAACTAATAACTTGGAAGATCCTAAATTTGGTGAGAGAGTGAATGACATTATGGATGCCCATTTGGTAAATTTTGAAATGGATAAAATCAATATGTTGTTAGAAGGTCTACTCTATGAATATGAAATTGTTGTAATAGATGGTGGTTTTTTATTGAAAAAGGGGTTTTCCCAACTTGGGAATCCAAAATATACCAGGGATTTGACACTTAAGGGACTGATTAGGAGGACCAATTGGAAAATGTATTTCAAGATAATGGCGTTGAGAACCATACTTTACATAATTATTTGAAGGTCACTAGTGATATGATTTTTGTAGCCTTAGTACATTATGATGACACCTACAAGACAATTGAAGACCTCTATAGGAAGGCTCAAATTGAAAGGAGACAAAAGGGCATGGAATGTGATTTTTATTTTACAGACTTACAGCTGGTCAAAGTGACTCTAGAATCAATGAAAGCCGATTATTTGTATTTACTTTTAGATAGCGATCATAGCTTAAATATTTTTAAAGTATATGCTAATAAATTGAAGGTAGATGATGAGATCAATAAGCTCCTCATGGATTTTAATGATACACTGGAGATATTGCAAAATACATAGATGACTCTTCAAGGAACAAAAAATTAGATTTGTTTCACTAATCATTTTAGCAAGTAGAAAGCAAAGGAAGGACTGATTTTATCAAGGAAGTGATTAAGGAACTTGACAACATACAATAAATTTATGATTTGGATAATTGTCCCAAAAGAACAAGTAATAAATTTTTTGACTAGCTAGAGCCTGAGTATGAATTGGGAATAAATGATAATATTCAGTTGGTTGAGAATTCTTTGTTCGAGGTAGATGTTGATTGGACATTAGATAATCCACTCTTATAGTTGGATGAGGAAATTATTTCTTACTCAAGTGATGAGAATGAAATTGATTGTAGGATTTGGGACCCAGGTGAAATTTTTAGTGATGATTTTTGGTTGCAGCATTGGAGTAGTGGATCAAATTCTAGAGTAGTACTACTACACATTTTCTGATCAACTTGCACATGATTTCAAATTCTAATCTACATATGAGTTGGATGGATTCTTTGGTTTAGTAGATGAGTAGTTCCTGGTTGAGAGTAGATAGTAGATATGATTTGATCATAGGAGATGGATTTTTAGCTACTTACATACTCATGGATCTTATGGCATTTCATGTTGTTAACTATTGTATGAGTTCCTTCACAACATTGGTGTTGACCTTAGTCATGAAGATATTTGATTTTGTGCACTTGCATACCTAAGTACAGTTAGATGTGGGACATCTTTTGGGTACAACTCAATTATTCGTCACTTCCACATAGGAGAATTTGAGTTACTATGGTCACTTCATAGCATTATTATGTTTTTTTTTAGATGATGAAGGGTTGATTGTAGTGATTTTGAATTGTTGGGATTCTCGCATTTGGAGGTTAACTATCATTGTCATATTTTTAGTGGTTGAGCGCAGAGGTAATAATTGGTTAGTTGATGTTAAGGTTTTTTTTTTATCTTGATTTCAATTCTAGCCCCCTGAAAGTGATGGATCAAATTCTTGTCTGGGATTTCATGAGGGGAGATAATAAGATTCTTACTTTTTGGTTGAAGGTATTATTCTTTATGTTACCTAGGATCGTGATTGGCAGGGAGTTTGTTGTTGTGGTATTTCTTGAGTTACCTTAGTAGGATATATTATATGACATTGATTCTATCCCTCTTAGAGTTTTCAGACCTATGGAAGTTGTTCCAATTTACATTAGTAGTTTGGGATGGGTCGATATGTCTTTTTCGTGCACCTATGAGGGGTATTTTGCACTTCTATGGGAGATCATTTGGATTTGGAGAGTTGTTTGATGTTGATAACTCCTTGAGTTACTTCTATCTCCTCATATTTGATAGTTGTGACCATGTGATGATTTGGAATCCTGGTATTGACATGTTTGGTGCATTACATTAGTGGGATCTTGATGAGTTGCTTTACAACTCTAGGCATGGCAATGTTTACATAAAAGTAGCACAACAGATTGGCAGAGAAACATTCTTGAGGCTGATATGGGATCTAGGCATTTGGTTTTATCATACAAATTTTAATTTCTTGAGGACAAGCAATCTCTAGGAAGGGAGGACTATAATGTCCCCTTCTAATGTGACCTTGAAATATTAATATTTAATAAGGTCGTAAAAATAAATAACTATTTATTTAATATTATCTATCAAAAGTACATTAGAAGGATAATATTACATAATTATTAAAGTGAGTTAATAAAGTGATAAATAAAATAAAGTCACATTAATTTCAAAAGTGGAAATAAAAGAAAAGGAAATAAAAAGGTGAGAGAAAATTAAAGGCCAAGGGACATTCAAAAGTTATAAAAGAGCATTGAGAGGATTGGTGGAGTTCATGTTGAGTTTATTCATCTTATTGATTGTAACCTTGTGGGTTCTAAATGATGACATATTTTTCCATTAGTATACAAGGGAAAATAGTTTTACACCATCGGTAACATCAACACTAAAAGATAGGTTTACAGTACAACCCGACAGATAACTTCACAAGGGAACCCAACAACAAAGTTTATAGTGTAACCCGATAGGATAGGTTACAATGTAAATCGATGACACAATTTACAAGTGCAACCTGGAAATGTTGAAGTGGAACCTGACAGAGTAACCCGACAAGAAGACAACAAAGGAACTTGACAGATAGTCTACAGAGAAACCCAAGAGGCAGACTATGGAGCAACCTGAGCACCAGTCTACCAAGAGACAGTTTTATTCCAAGAAATTTGGATCTGACTTACACATCAGATAAAACACTTAAGTTTTCTATTAAGATTTAAAGCATATCTTTAAAACAATTTCTTGAGGGACAAGCAAAGTAATTTTAATTATTTTAATCAGTCCAATTGATTGTAAACATGCTAACTAGGAGATCAAGGTCAAGTTATAAACCTTTGATCATAGAGTTAACATTGTAAAGCATGAAACTCATTTAGGTCAAATTCAATTTATAAATAGATGTGTAATCAATCAGTTTAAATGATGTGATGATGATTGTATTTGCAGACACTTCTATGGATTAGAGACAAAGTTTTATGTAGACGGACAACAAATGATGAAATCAGATACCAAGAACAAGATCCAAGGCTACCGAGAAGAACAGAGGTATTAATCAGTCACTATAGGTGATACATCATATTGTAATCTTTAATAGATATGTAATCAGCAATTCTAGATTGCATACACTCGGGTCAATAAGTATTTTTTACTACATTCTAACAAATGTAGCAAATAGAAGAAATCCTTTGAGAAAGTGGATTTAACAATCGTTTGTAAACCTCTTAATCGAGTGCACACTAAACAGTGTTGCTAAAGATCTTAACAGAGTAGACCTTAACCAGTCCAAACATGTTACTCCTAATAGGGTAATATCATCAGAAGTGATCAAACTTGTAAGCCTTAACTGACCCCTTCCATTCTGTAGATAGTGAAGTTTTGTGGGTTTCATCCCCACTGCAGTTTTTACCTTCTAACAGGGGTTTTCTGCATTACCAAATATTGTGTCATGTGTCATTACATTTCATGAATGTTTACATGCAAATTATGTTTATGAATTTATATAACATGCATAAGATAAGAATATCACATATGTTCGGTAATGCAAGGAATTGATTACTAAAGGATTAAGGTTAATGGAATAAAAATTTTAAGGGTACTGAGTCACCCCTCCCCTCTCAGTACAGACTATTCCATTATTCCAACAATTGGTATCAGAGCTAGACCTCTTCTTTGGAAAAGTTTAAATCACTTGAGAGAAAAGATCATACAATGAAAAGGTATAAGCTAGACAAGAGTATTGAGAATCAGAAGTTATAGATACAAATCTTCTATGAGAAATATAAAGAAGCTAGAGTCAAGATGAGAGACCTACTGGATGAAAGAAAGGTAACGACATATCACTATAATGAAGCAAACTATCATCAAGAAGAGATACCTGACTTATTTGAGTCAACAAGATCTACATCTTGCAATACATGAGACACATCTGAAGGAAGAATTACAAGTCTAAATGAAATCAATTAACATCTGGCTGGATAAGTGAAATCATTGCAAATCAGTCAAGAGACACAGATGGTAAGAATGATTGAGGTTATGAATGATGCTAGACAAGTTGAGCAAGAAAGAACATTAGCTATTGATGACAGGAGGAAGATCATTGAAAATCTATAAGAGAGAGATTCGTAAATACAAAGACTTATTGAACATCATCATGAGATCACCAATCAAATTATTCTTATGAGTCAGGAGGCAAACCGAATGAACATAGAACTCATTGAAAAAATATAAGCTATTGGTGAGCTAAGAGAAGAAAATAAAAAACTAAAGCATGAAGTAAGGATTAAACAACAACACAATGATATGATTAAGAGAGCTGAAGAAAGCACAAAAAGAATGGATGATTTTCTAGATGGACAAAGAAGAGTCAACAACAATACCTAACTAGGGTATATCGAGCATGGAGAATCACCATACCAAGTTGATCACAAAGATGTCTACACAAATCCAAGACCAAGAAAGCAGTCATGCAATCACTGTGGAAAACCAGGCCACACATCAAATGTTTGCAAAAGAAAAATTAAAGGTATTCCTAAATTCATATCTTCATTCATAGGAAATTGCTATAAATGTAACAAGAAAGGACATAAAGCATTGAATGTAAATCTGAGGTGAAACAACCAAAGAAGGAAAACTACATGGAAAAATATTTTCCTACTTGCAAAATGCATGGGCACACATCTCTTGAATGTAGGAAGAAGAAAAAACAAGCATGGAAGCCTAAAGAACAAGAAAATGCTTATCAACAGAAAAGAGTCGGTAACTCATATGTTTTGGATTACAAAACATGGACAAACTGCACAACATGTGGTAGATATGGACACATAGCAACAAAATGCATGAGAAAATGGATGAGAAAGTCTAGAAGCTAGACTAACCCTAGAATGGCATGCTTACACTGTCATAAAGTTGGTCATCTAAGCAAGGACTACAGAGACCGAGTGACAAAGACAAGCAATTTTCCCAATGGAAACACCATTGAAGACATCAGGAAGATGAGAAACAAAATGTGGAGGAAAGATACAAACACTGATGATGTTGGACCAAGAAATACAATTGGTGACACCTTATCCAATGGATCTGGTGACATCACCACCCCCACCTAAGCTAAACAAGTAAGTATGGAACTTCATTATACCAAGTTATATCTTATATCAGTTCCATTATACATTGATAAAATGCCAAACAAGCATGAATAAAGATGCACTATGGTATTATTTGTTATGAATTTGTGAATACAATCTCGTCGGTCAATACATACTGAGAATCGTCGATGTACATATGAAAACCAAGTTAACAATGTAACCCGAGCACCTTCAGTAATCATGTAAAAAGACAACCAGTCTTCACCACTTACTGAGCACCGTCAGTAAACGTGCGAAAAGTCAAGTGAGTTGTCACTTACCCCGAGCCAAAAGTTTGTGTGATGCCCAAGCAACTCTGTCTTCGAACACCAAGAAGTAGGTAGAGAATTAATTGCACCACTTAGGGCATCATCTATAAAAGGATGAAGGAGACCTCATTTCATTTACCAACATTCGAGAGCAGAGAGAAGTAGAGCGACCAAAGGCGAAAAGATTGTAGAGAGATTCACGAGCACCTTCATAGGTACTACGACATATTCTGATCTTCAACAGCTACAACAGAACAAGTGAGTAACTAGAATCACCGAGATCACAGTTTGTTTTATGGGAAAAGCCCTAAATTCACAAAATCATGGCAACCACATCCCGTGTAACCAAGATCAAGAATGCCAAGGAGAAAAAGGTTAACCTGATCAAGAATGCCACTTGTGAAGAACCTAAATACAAGTTCTATCTAGAGGTTGCTTCGCAACCTGATGGCGCTAGAGCATTATCAAGCATACCACCTAGGGTTTATCTCGTCAAGGATATTCGGGCATACATACATTGCAAGATAGCCGAGATAGGAGATCTTGAGGTTGAGAAAGCTTACAAGAAGTTTTGCACAAATGGAACCATCAAAGATGAGCATAAACACATCGAGGTGAAAGGGTTGATGCCCTAATGTTTCTGAAGGAGTTTAAAATTGAGTGGATCCGGATAGTGTTGAGCAGAGTGCATGATCGAAAGATGTGGCTAGACGAGCCAAAATAGATCACTAGGGATGTGATACATGTAGTGACCAGTTATCCTATAACCGATAAGGCCAAGGCACTTAAACACCCTCCTCACCCCAATATTGAGAAGATGACAGGTGCAAAATAGGATGGTAGAGGATTGAAGGTAAATTCCATCAAAGATCTCAAAATGAAATTTGGTGCATGCGTGCTGGGATACAAGATATTCCAAGCTAGAAGGATGAACAACATTGCATGTGGAGAAGTTGACACTTCCCACAAGATTGTGAAGAAGGGATTACAGTTGGATCTATCTGAGCTTCTGCTAAAGTAGTTAGATGAGAACATGAGGACAATCAGGTTTGCAAAGTCCAATTCATGTAAGTTCAGATCACTTCTAATGTGCATGTTTTTCTACTTTCAATACTTCTTTCCATCTATCAGTAATGACAACTGGGATACTACCCGACCAGTGACAATTCAAATTAGTGAATTCATTAAGTCACTAGGTGACAACTTTACATCTGTCATAGATGAATATTTCATTGGATACAAGGAAAAAATGTAGAAAAGAATGAGGATACCATAACAACTGGCAGAAAAATATAAGACTGATATTTTTTTATGGTGGACACCGATACCACCATGATCAAACTAACTGTACCGAGGATAGCATGGTTAGCACCACTTGACTATGAGATCAACATAGATCAAGCCACCAATGCTATTGAAGAATTGTTAAATGAATCACTGGGCAAGTCACAACCAAGGGTTTGGAACCTATGAAGAGGATAAGGAAAGAATAAAGACCGGCCTATTTGTGAAGAAGATCGATAGAAAGAAGACCAAAATGGTCAAGACAATTGAAAAGAAGTTATCAGTCAATGAAGAAGAAACAGAACAACAAGACACAGAGGGACAGTCACTCGTCGGTGAAGGAGAACAAATGAGTGACTCTGAATCAACAGAGTCTAATGCACCACCCCTAAAGAAGCCAAGAAATACTGTTGTATCTTGGACAAGGAGTCAGACAACAAAAGATGCAACTTTATCACCAGTCAAGAAAGGACAAGTGAGGACTTACAAGAGGAAGCCTCAAACCGGACAAACTTTAGGAAGAAAGAGAAGAAAAAGACTAATCTAAAAAAAAAGGAAGATATTGAGGACACTGAACAAGATGAACAACTGGTAAAGAACAAACTTCCTACTACAATTGGTGAGATTACTAAATCGATCATTAGTTCAGGTTAAATAACTAAGCCTAAGATTAGAAAATGGCTAACTCTGAATCTCGAGGATCAAAACAAGATAGAAGAATCCATCATCACAATAATGTGTAAATTCAAATATGTTCCTATAAAATTTGAAAATAAGTTGCCACAAGAACTTCTAGATACGCTATCAGTAAGGTGGAAATTCACATTAAATTATGAGAAATAGATAAGGGAAAGATCCCTAGTTTTCTCACCAAAATTGAGAGCCTACAAAGTATTGCAGGGAAACCTAATTGAGCTTGACAGAGAAAGTGATAATACTTGAAAGAAAATACTCAATGTACCTAAAAAGGACAAAAGCCCTGAGAGAGTATTAGAACTCACCGACAAGCCTCACAATGAAGAAAAAGAGGCCACACCGAGCCCTGAGCACATTCTTATAAATGATGCAGAGGATGTCACTTAAGTTGAATTGAACACAGAAGCAAGTAAAGCAATGGCTGACATTCCTTAGATCTTACAGTCTTTAGGAGACACAACCGATGTCACAAACCAAGATGTGACAATAATAGATATTACTGAAGATCCTATCGAAGAAGAAAAGGAAGATGAAGATGTTACTGTTACCTCTAAGAAACCCATAGAACAAGACACAACAATGAATGCTGCATAAATGAATATACCGAGACAAATTCCATTATTGATATAAGCTATCAATATAATGATAGAAACAAGAGATACAACACCAGAGCATGATACAGGCATACCCGAGGATAAGGGTGAAGAGGAATATAAAAACACAACTGATGAGCACAAAGAAACAAATGGAGAACAAAAAGATAAAGGTGAAGAAGAAAAACAAGGTGATGCCACTCCCAAGGATACCAATGGATAAGTTACAGATAAAGAAAAGGTTGATGTGGAGACATCCACACCAAACTGACAAGTAGACACTGAGCAACAGCTAAAGGGCACAACACCCCCCAAAGCCTTTATCAAGCACATCAAACCAAGCAAAGGAACTTGCTATGGTATTGCATACAGGTGCCTCCACTACACTTTTGAAGAAGAAGAAGAAGAAGAAGAAGAATCTAGTCACACTAGATGAAATAATTGAAATACCAGACTGTGATCTGAGGACATTGGATCTAGAATCACTTACAAAGTATGCAGAACTTTGTAAAAGAAAAGCTATCCAAGATAAGCTTAAAAAGGAGACAAAGGATACACAGGTACTAGAGACAACCAAGGAGATACTTCAGTAGATTGTACCTGATACATAAATTGATCAAAATGCTTCTATCATTGATCAATTAGATGTTCTTACCGAAGCCATCACATCACAGAATGTAGATGCAGAGAAGTCAATAGAAGAACATGCAGAACAAAAATACCAATACAAATTAACAGAGAAAATTGGCCAAGAAGTGGCTGAGAACAAGGTAAAGCTATCTGAACTAGTAAATGAATTGGAACCAATCATTTCAGAAGCTATAACCTTAGTTCAAAATTTATGCACATTAGAGAAATTCACTAAGGAGAATAGTGAAAAGATTGCACAAATATATGAAGATCTAAATGCTAGTGCACAAGGTCTTACAACCACTGACAATGCAATCAAGTTGCATTATGAAAATATTAAGGAAGCTAAAAGGTTGAGACTTGAGATTTTAGAGGTAGAATCAAAGTTCAAAGATGAGGTAACCAAGCTTCAGGCTCTACTCCTACCTAATCTCAATTTACTGCAATAGCATATGACTTCGGCAAGACAATTGATTGCCACCCCAGAAATGTCTGTCACTGACAGTATCTACGATATGCATGCAAGGATTACATTGGAGCACATGGCCCTAGAAAACCTTAAGGAAAAGTGGGAGAAAATGATGGAAGACATGGAGAATTCCCATTCCCACATTTTTGACAAGTTGTAAGTATTTACACCTTTGTCCTTATTATCAAAAAAAGGGGGGAAATAAATATGTGACAAAGAGAGTTGATAAGGTATAAGGGGGTAATAATGAAAAGGGGAAATAGTATAGTATAAAGGCAAGTGTATATTCATGTACATATACTATACCGACATGCACATAGGGGGATTCATACTGACAAGGTGAACACATAGTGTATATACTAAACATTTTAGTTTTGCACCTATCAGTTTTTGATACTAATGTCAAAGGGGGAGATTGATGACATATTTTTCCATTAGTATACAAGGGAAAACAGTTTTGAACCATTGGTAACATCAACATTGAAAGATAGGTTTATAGTACAACCCGACAAACAACTTCACAAGGGAACCCGACAACAAAGTTTATAGTGTAACCCGATAAGATAGGTTACAATGTAAACCGACGACACAGTTTACAAGTGCAACCCAAAAATGTTGAAGTGGAACCTGACAAAGTAACCCGACATAGGAACCTGACAAGCAAACAACAGAGGAACCCGACAGATAGCCTACAAAGAAACCTGAGAGGTAGACTAAAGAGCAACCTGAGCACTAGTCTACCGAGAGACAGTTTTATTCTGAGAAATGTGGATTTGACTTACACGTCAGATAAAACACTTAAGTTTCATATTTAGATTTAAAGAATCTTTAAAACCATTTCTTGAGGGACAAGCAAAGTAATTGTAATTGTTTTAATCAGTCTAAATGATTGTAAACATGATAACTAGGAGATCAAGGTCAAGTTGTAAACCTTTGATCATAGAGTTAACATTGTAAAGAGTGAAACTCATTTAGGTCAAATTCAATGTATAAATAGATGTGTAATCAATCAGAACAAATGATGTGATGATGATTGTAGCTGCAGACACTTATATGGATCAGAGACAAAGTTTTATGTAGAGGGACAACAAATGATGAAATCAGTTACCAAGAAAAGATCCAAGGCTACCGAGCAGAACAAAGGTATTAATCAGTCACTATAGGTGATACATCATATTGTAATCTTTAATGGATCTGTAATCAGCAATTCTAGATTGCATACACTCAGGTCAATAAGTATTTTTGACTACATTCTAACAAGTGTAGCAAATAGAAGAAATCCTTTGAGAAGGTGGATTTAACAATCCTTTGTAAACCTCTTGACCGAGTGCACACTAAATAGTGTCGCTAAAGCTCTTAACAGAGTAGACCTTAACCAGTCTAAACATGTTACTCCTAACAGGGTAAGATCATCATAAGTGATCAAACTTGTAATCCTTAACCGACCCCTTCCATTCTGCAGATAGTGAAGTTTTGTGCATTTCATCCCCACCGTAGTTTTTACCTTCTAACAGGGGTTTTCTGCGTTACCAAATCTTGTGTCTTGCACGTCATTACATTTCATGAATGTTTCTATGAATGTTTACATGCAAATTATGTTTATGAATTGATATAACATGCATAAAATAGGAATAACACATATGGTCGGTAATGCAAGGAATTGATTACTAAAGGATTAAGGTTAATTGACTAAAACTTTTAAGGGTATTGATTCACCCCTCCCTTCTCAATACACACCATTCCATTATTCCAACACTAAAGATTTGGACTTGATCCATTTCAGCCTACCTGAGGACAAAATCCCTCTTGAAGAAGACTAGCTACATTAGTGAAAGATCTGCTCTAGCTGGTGATTGTTGAAGATAATAGATTGATTTGTTGATGGTGAGTGGCTTACCAATCCTGTTGTACATTATGTATATATGATTGGGAAGTTTCTGGTGCATCCAATCAGACTTTAAGTTATATGGCTATGATTGGAAGATAATTTTGTTATTATTTTGTTGAAGGTTGTAATGATTTATCTATTTTAATAGCAATATTCATATTTAATTTTAAATCTCTATTTCAATATGATATTATATGATTTTCAATATAATCTGTTGGATGAATAGAAATTAGTTTCATGCAAATTGTTCTTTAAATTCATGTGGTACATTTAGTAAAATTTGGAGCAAATATCCATAGGGGATATTTTGAATGCCACAATAGAAAAAAGAAGCCAAAAAAAATTAAGATATTTATCCATATTTTTCATAGAACAACATAGAATTTCCTTTCAATTAATCATATCCCTGTCACCCCACCCATCAAATTTAGCACAAGACATTTTCCATATTTCTTGAGAAAAAGTTAAAGGTTAGTAGATTTTGTATATTTTATTGAAACATATGAACAAAATATATAGAAATGAATGTTGTGAGAACACATTGAAAGACAAAACCTTAAAAAGGGTGGGAAAATCAGAAAAGCGTGCAACTTTCAACTTGAAAATGGAAATAAACTTTCAGCTTGATAACTAATTATGGACGGTTGAATAACTAAATGCTAAGCTAGAAAATCAAAATCGGAGGGTGGTGATCAATAACCAAAGAATGGTTTCAAAAAAAAAGATGTTCTAGAATATCCCTCATGATAGACAAAGAAATTATGCCTCTTTGCCAATGTGATTGTTTGGAAGTATAGGTTGGACCCTTGCCTTGTCAAAGGACAAGTTTGTAGGACTAGGATAGGTTCACAATCATAACTATTTCCTTATACTTAGAATTCATCCTAATGATTTGTAGGGTTCAATTCTACAAATTTTCTTAATGTGTAGTTTATGGCTTGTCTTTTAATGGAATTGAGGACTAATAGTAGTAATAAATATCTTGTGATATTGCTATCAGGATTCAACTGTGTAGTTTTTGAGTCAAACTCATCGACCCATAATTCATGAGTAGTGGGTTCACGTGAACCCACTACTCATGAATTATGGGTCGATGAGTTTGACTCAAAAACTACACAGTTGAATCCTGATAGCAATATCACAATTTGACTTGCTGTGGAAAAATATCTCCTACTTATCAATAAATATCTTGTTAGGTTGTCACACAACTATGTTGGGAGGACACATCTTAATCAACCTCTCGAAACTAAACAAAATGCAAGCACTTAAGGTGCAATTTTTTACTTGTTATTAACCAAATAGAAATGTATCACTAAGTTGCTCTTTAAAATGTATGATTATCATATTAAGAGATGATTTTTCAATTATCCTTTTTGATTTATTAGGGTGAATGTATGGATGTCTTTAAATACTAGCATATAGCATCAATTTGCAGGTCAAAAGTGTGTTTAATCATGTCAAATAAAAAGGTAAAGGAGGTCAGCTACCCATATTTAAATTTTTTATTTTATTATTTTTAAATTGGATAAGGACAAGCT
>MU228269.1:1811140-1826673 GCA_018584345.1 Thuja plicata
GCATATAGCATCAATTTGCAGGTCAAAAGTGTGTTTAATCATGTCAAATAAAAAGGTAAAGGAGGTCAGCTACCCATATTTAAATTTTTTATTTTATTATTTTTAAATTGGATAAGGACAAGCTCGTGACCACAAACACCTTATGCCCCCAAGAAATCCCCATCTCTTCCCCCAACATATAATTTAAAAGAAGTGTACAAATATATAGATAAAATAGATATATAAATATGTGTGAATGGATAGGGTAAGATTAAATATCTTAGAATGTGTTTATGTGTAAAAACAAATGTGTGTGTGTGTGTGCGTGTGTGTGTGAAGGGTTAGCATAATGGTAATATTTGCATATTTGTATATTTTTTAATTAATTCTACACAAAACAAAAAATTTATATATATATATATATATATATATATATATATATATATGAATATGCAAATTTTACCATTATACCTACTCTCTAATTTTTGTCCATTATGAAACTATTAAATTAATGTTATGAGGTTTCCACAATCTATAAAATTGTAAAGGGCTTGTAGATTCAATTGCATTGGAGTTTTTTAATCAATGTTTCATATCACACTTTATGATCAACATTAAAATGTTAGATAACTAAAAACATCATAATTTTTTAATCAATATTTCATATCACACTTTATGATTCAACACTAACATATTAGATAATTAAAAATCATAAAGATCATATAAATAACTAATTGATCAAGAAAATATTATCCTACTCACACATAATAGAATCCATCAAATCTAGGGAGGACAACTTCTAAACAATTGAATGTCAATTTCTTCAATTAAAAATAGTATAGGTAATTATGAAATAGCAAATTGTCATTCGAATATCACATCGAGGACGAGATAATGAGACAATAAAGTATAAACAGAAAAAAGTGAGGAAACCCAAATACAATACCAATATGCTTCCAGAGGTTGGACATCAATTATTGTCTATCGATTTCGAGAAATGGAGGAAGCCCTGCTACCCAAAAATGGATGCAGTAAATTAGCGTCCTCCATTGCAACGCACACAGGAGGATGGAAAGCATCCCTTTTTATAATTGGTGCTTCTCATATATATTTTCCTTCCACTTATTTTAATGGCACATTTTTATTCAAATCAATTGCAGACACATGGCAGAAACCTCAATCTCTTGTTTGGATCGTCTTTTGACAGGTGTTGAGGTGGCAGAGAGAATGAGCTACTATAGCATAAGCTCAAGTTTAATTACATACCTCACCAATGATCTCCACCAAAGCACTGCGACAGCAGCCAAGAATGTAAACATATGGTCTGGAGTCACAGCAATTCTTCCTTTCCTGGGAGCATTCCTTGCAGATGTTTACTGGGGTAGATATTGGACCACTCTGCTTTCTTCCATTATTTATCTGCTGGTCAGTTGTTAAAACCCCAGATGCCTGTTCTTTTCGTCTTTCACCATTACATTTTGCTTTGAGCTCTTGTATGACATTTTTTAATTACCAAATCAACAATGGTATGCAATTTAAAATCACTGTTCCTTTTGTAACAGAATTAACCTATATGGGTATCTATTATGTAATTAAAATTCAGAAATAAGAATCAGCATGGAAAAAAATTGAAAAGGGGTTATTTGGTGTCTGTTGGTCCTTTCGATCTTTAGGTTTTATGAACGTCATTAAAATTCTCTCTTTCATTAAATTCAAATTACCAGATTAACCCATTTGAGTGTCCATTTCATTTAATTCAAATCACGAGATTAACCCATTTGAGTGCCCATCCCAGTACATTGGATTTTGAGCTTTATAACGATATTAAATTTTTAATAATCCAATTAATTACTGCTTTCAAATTAAAAGCACCTTGCTTTATTTAATTAGTCCACCATGGTTACTCACCCAGCACAGGTTTTCAAAGTCCAGATTCATCCATCATAGTTTTTTTTATGGTTTACATGACTCAATTGACCTTGCATTATTCATAGATTTTATATGATTTTTTATACTTTGAATGAATGAAGGATTTTAATGACGTTCGTGAGACCAAACAGTCTAAGGAACCACAGAATCACAGCCTTAAGCTATCTCCAAATTCTTTTCCATGTCTAACCTCCTGCTATGAATCTTGACAATCAAACTAGCAGTTTGGTTGATCTTATCCTCCCTAAATAAACTGTGCATGTCAGCCTTCGAAATGCTTTTGTACTTAGCCCGGATGTCATCATACGCTGTGCACTCTATGACAAAGTGTCATTCAGTCTCAATCGCACCCGTCTCGCAGAACCTGCAAATCCTTTCTTCCCGCTCCTCTTTGGGTCTTTTCCATCTACCCGTCTCGCATCTGAGATGATGAGAACCCGTCCTCAATTGAGCCACTTACAGCCTAGCTTTCCCTTTAATAGCTGCCCCTAGGCAAGCCTTATCACCATGTTCCCGGGTTGGGTTGAACACTTTGATATAATGAGCCTTTTTTCGACCCATGTTATTAGTCCACATGGCAGTTTGGAATTTTTCAACGACAAACTTTTTTTTTCCTCATTGGTATAGGGCATTCTTGTAACTTGATGTTCCACTTACTCAACCACTTTATGTTTTGTTTCATCCATGTTTTCTTCCTATGGTCCAAGCCCTCTTTCATCGCAATTTTGGGCCACCGTTGGTTATCCATGTTTTCAAGTTTCTTTAAATAACTTATTAGCTGAGTTATCACTGCCACCTCCAACGGGAAAATACCTGCTTCCGCTAATAGAATTTCATATGGCACCAAAGTCTTGACTTTGAGACTATGTTACCCGGGGACAAGTTTCTGACCCTCAGCTTGGGGTTTCGGAAACAGGGACGGTTTCAGGGGGACGGGGGGACGGCAGGAACATTTCCCAGCCGTCCCCGCCCAGACAAGAAAATAGGAAACGCGTCCCCGAAAATAGAAAATAGTCAACGAGTCTCCGGAGGGCTTTGACCGTCCCAGGGACGGATTGAGGTTTCCCTTTAAAACAAAAAACATAAAAAAATTACTATTTTTTTGAATTTTAATTTTTTTCCCATTCACGGGCCCCACACGTGTTGGAGGTGAATAAAATAAATTAATAATAAAATAACTATAACATATGTTTAACATATCATATGTTTTTTTCACTTCATTTTTTTCTTTTATTTGCTGATATGGATCAAGATTAGGGGCAGCTGTCATACTATCTTTGTTTTCATTTTGACTTTGATGTTTCAGACTTGGAGTGTTTTGAGTCTTGACATTATAATATTATATGATGATCATTGATAGACTATAGTTGATACTTTAAAAGTTTGAAGTTTAAGTCTTTAACTTTTCAATGTTTTGATTTTCATTTTGTTGAAAATTGCTGCCTTATGATATGAATCTATGATGCTTTTCATTCTCTCATTTGATTGATTTGATGTCATCTTATATTCCTATTCTTATACTTTAGTATTCTTAGATGATGATTCGATTTGAAGTTTTAATGCTATGTTCTATGATGATTCGATGAATGGAATTGATAATTTTAAATTATGTTGCTAACTTGCTATGATGAATGTGATAATGTTATGTAATTCTGAAATTTATGAATATATTTGAAAATTCAGATATATATATATATATATAGCCGTCCCCTGCACTGGCGAAAAAAAAAAAAAACGTCCTGGAAACCCATTTCCCCGTCCCCCTGTCCCAGAAACTCGGGGTAACATAGCTTTGAGACTGCTTGTGATTAAGTGTTTCTGAATCCTCTCTAACTGTATCCATCCACATTTTGTCATGCTGCCTCCCCAAACTTTGCAGCCACAAAGGACAACCAGAGTGACCAACAAACCAAATAGAGTTTTCTTGGTTTTCCAGTCGAAAAGCTCACCATTTCTGCATCTATTCTGAAGTAGGTAGGACACTTTCCACCCTCCCTGCATCCTCTTTGCTCTACAAGTCTCCCAGCTGAGCCTATAATGGAAGTCAATCCCCAGGTATTTGTATTCTTTCACAATTTCTAGCGGGCTGCCTTAAAAAAGGAAGGAAAAACCTCTTCAAAGAAAAAATCATAATTTTTCATTTTGGTGATGTTCACCTGCATTCCCACTTCTTGACAAAAGTGCTTTAGAGCCCCTAAATGATCTCTTAACCCTTGAGCTGTTTTTGAAATCAGAGTAAGATCATCTGCATATAAAAGAAACTTCACCACGTACCCTGTCAACTGGACTCCTTCACCATCTATCTTGTCTAACCAAGATTCTAATTTATCAATGTATAAGCCTAACAAAGTGGGAGATAACGGACATCCTTTTGATTGTGGGATTGACTTTTATTTCTAGTTCGATCTCTAATCTAGGATCTTCCCTTGCTGCTGGGGTGATCTATTACTAAATTAGTCACTCTGGATTATTTCAGGTATATCCTTTAAACCGCACTTCTATGCTGGGACTCTTTGCCCGACTCTGATATTTTATTTTTTGGACTGCTAGAAGTCAAATCTAGGACTTTCCATGACTATATTGAGGTGTTCATTACAATATGAATATATGCAATTTCCCATTTGAGTAGTGTGATGAAATTTAAATTTCCTTTTTTATTTTTGGAGATATAAGCTTTATGAATACTCCCACATTACAGGATTTTTTAGTTGATTTATAAATTTTTTACTAACTAATTACACTGCAAAAGATCATTTTATCACATGATATATATGAGATCATTTGGGCAATGTTTATCCTAGCGGACCCCAGCAAATGTCAGCATTGAATCCTTCTTCATTTCAGCATTGAATCCCTCTTCAGGTTCTTCTTGACCTCTAGTCTAGGATTTAGTAGAGTGACAACTTGACAAAGCTTCAGGTAATGTTATCAGATTTTCACAATCTTTGCTAGTATCATTTAGTTCTTCTAGAGTTGATTGTGTGATTTTTTTATTCTGTCATCCATCGTCAGGATGTTTAGAAAGTGCAAGGATATGAATAATTGTAAGCTTTGGGTTCCCAAGCATTGCAGCTTAGGTTTTTGTTGCTTCGTGACTTTGTTTTTCAGTTCAATATTTGGCATTTTGCTGCTTGATTATTTTTTTTTGTTTCGGTTATGCATTGTGCAAGTGAAAATGACTAGGCACTTCGATAATAGATTTGTTTCAATCTTGTTGACCATTCTTAGCAGTAATAGATATTAATATCAAAATCAAAGGAGAATCAAACTGTAATGAGCTTCATAAGCTTTTCATTGTTTTGCAGGGACTAATTTGCTTGACCACATCTGTGTCTGCCCCATATCTGAAGCCTCCCCCATGTGACACAGCAGAGCCTTTTTGTTCAAAGGCCACTCCTTTTCAGATTGGGTTTTTCTTCATCTCCCTATATTTGATAGCACTGGGTACAGGAGGGCACAAACCCTGTATAGAAGCTTTTGGTGCAGACCAGTTTGATGGAGATGGAGAAGAGAACAAGCATAGAAGTTCCTTTTTCAATTGGTGGTACTTCGGTCAGTGTAGTGGTGCTCTGATAGCACTGTCAATAGTTCTGTACATAGAAGAGAATATAGGATGGGGAGTGGGATTCGCAATCCCAACTGTGGCTATGGCACTAGCTCTCTTTGTTTTTCTCTATGGCTCTGTATTTTACCAGCACAAATTACCCTCTGACAATCTACTTGTTTGTGTTCAGAAAACTGTATCCGAATGTTTTGTAAGACCAAGAATGAATGTCCTTCATTTAGACCATCTCAAGTAAGCAACTTTGACCTTTTATAGTTCTCTTTTTCTTTTGAAATCTTGAAGGCACAACATGTATATTACATCACAAAATTGTAAAATCTGCGCAGGTTACTAATAACATGAAAAAATTACCATTCCTTTCATCAAACCTGTAAAAAGAACTTTGTGATTATGACAAGCATAAAGCCATTCATGGAGACAAATGAACGAATATTCCAAACTTCACTTAAATGAATTTTGGCCTTGGAGAACACGCTTTGATTTCCTAATATTATCATGGTTTGCAATGAAGTCATTTTTTTAATGACCAGAGGAAATCATTCCTGCAAATCTTGCTTGGTTGTCTAGGCTGAAGAACATGGAAATTATAAAAACCACTATAAGGAGAGGTTGTACATACATAGACTCAAACTGTAAATATGTGGCATTGAACCTACCTGTCATTCTATTCAATTATTTATTTGGCTATGTTTGTGTGCTGATTTTTCTTGTTGTAGAGTAGATGGTATGATTGATTTTGTTGGATTTTTACAAACTAGCTAGAGAGTTGGATATCAACTAAAAAGTCTTATTTTCAATGTTTTCACTCTTTTGGAATAGGTTTCCTGACGGAGTAGTAGGTGAAGATAAGCAAGGGGAGAAATCAAACAGTAGCTCTGTAGCAATGCAAATTGAAGAATTCAAACTCATTCAAAGGTCAATTCCTATTTGGGCAACATGTTTAATGTATGGCATTGTATTTGCACAATCAGCTACTTTCTTTACAAAACAGGGCAGTACAATGGATAGAAAAATTGGTGGGCATTTTCAAATCCCTCCAGCATCCTTGCAGTGTCTGATAGCAATCAGTATTCTTGTGCTTGTGCCTGTGTATGATTTGATGCTTGTTCCACTTGCTAGAAAATTTACGAAGCACAAGTGTGGCATAACATTGCTGCAAAGAATTGGATTTGGCATTTTCATCTCTATGTTTGCCATGGTTGTTGCAGCTTTGACAGAAATGAAAAGGCTAAAGGAAGTGAAGGATAATAATTTGGAAGACATGCCTGATGCAATAGTTCCAATGACCATTTTCTGGCTGCTTCCTCAGTATGTACTCTATGGCATATCAGAAGTTTTCACAATGGTGGGAATGCAAGAGTATTTCTATGATCAAATGCCCCAGGCAATGCGAAGCTTGGGCATTGCTGTATTTTTGAGTGTTCTTGGGATTGGTAGCTTCCTAAGCAGCTTTATTATCTCCATTGTTGATGGCTTGAGCAGCAGAAGCAGTGAAGGAAGCTGGTTTTCAGACAACTTGAATAGAGCTCATTTGGACTACTATTATTGGCTTCTAGCTGCTCTTTCTGCAATTAACCTCTCCATATACATATTTTGTGCAAAGCGATATAACAATGTGAAATTCAAAAGCAATGTTCTGGTTGAGGAAGATATGCTGGCTTAGTAAGCTCCATCACCTGCCCTATGGATGTTTAAGGACTTACAGAGTTGCACAAGCAACTGGTCAAAATATGACTATAGGTAAGATAACTGCACTTTTAATCAGATTGTGAAAAACTGTATTGATTTATCTTCCATTATTGACATCCATTCATGCTTGTGCTCTGTAAAGAAGTCTGAATCGGAATCTACTACCTCCTTACCAGATTCTATCATTAAGCAGAAACGAAGGGTGATGAAAATATTCTTCTAAGTACAATAACTCGATACTCTTCATGGAAGGAGCTAAGTATTAAAATAAACTGAAATTTAAACAATGTCAAATCCTACAGAATGATAAAAAATGAGCATACACTAAGCCATATTTGGCCTCTATTTATAATTGGAAAAGCATAATTGCAGACCACAATTTTAAATGCCATCCATTGGTGCTAGAGTGAAAATTCATGACCATCTGCTACTTATCTAGGGAAATTTGTCTGCAACTTCTTTTCAATGTATCTACGACCAAAATCCTTCCTCATTTTTTTCGGAAACAGCTCCATTCCTTCACAGAACTGAAGTTTTGTATAATTCAAATTAATTATTGGTAATTTCTTCGGAGCTTTCTTATTAACTACAATTAGGAGAACACTATCAAAACCATATATTCCCCAAAAATAATCCTTATGTTAATTAGTAGCTGTCCATCAAGCAGTTGTAAATTGCGAGGTTTTTTGAATAAGTCTTCTCAGTTAATATCATATGCTGGAAGAAGGAAATAATCAAATGTAGGAACGTAAAAGGAAATGGTATTACTCTAAAAACATTGTTAGATGTCAAATGGTATTCCGAACGAACTTAATCTGCGTTCAGCTCTTCATCATGAATTAATTCTTTATGCTTACTGATTTGAAGACAATATTTAGTTGTAGATATCAAGAAAATATGTATGCATGCATAAGGTAATGGCGCTACTCTTCAAAATATAATCTTACATGTCAAATGCTCTCCCCGCCCTACTAAATCTGCAGTCATTGTTGCATCAATGAGTTAATGACCTTTATTGGTATTGAGTTGAAGGCAATGTTTAGTTGTAGATTTCAAGAAAAAAATTGTATGTACAAGGAAATAGCATTACTCTAAATATATTTTCTTACATGTCAAAGGCCCGTCCCATCCCTACTGTATCTGCAGATTCTGCACTCAGTTCTGCATCATAAGCTAATGATTTTTATTGTTAATGATATGAAGGCAATGCTTAACTATAGATATCAAGAAAAATACAATGAATCTATTAAACGAGAAATTAAAATTATAATAAAGCAAACTCATTATCCTTACCGAATCCTCAAAAAGTTCATCTTCAGATGACAGTTCAACAAGTCTCAGGTGCAGAATTCTCACATAAAATTCAGTTTTATGAAACCATTCGTTCTGTGTGGCCTCCCATAGGAGTCAGTTTTGTAACCAATGCCTGCCAAAAAGGGGCAGTTTCACCCAAATGCAAGAAAGGATAATTTGAAAAATCTCAGCAACCCAATCTCTTTGAATTTCATGCGAGAAGGCTTTGTACGTATGTTTGGAGTCATCCAACTACCTAATTGAAGACATTGACAATTCAAAATGAAGGGGAGAAGGAGAATTGAATTGTTGTATCTACAAGAAGTAGATGAATAAGCTGAATGTTGAAAAATAGACGTGGCAAGGGTTGTACATACATCTGTACTTGTCTATTTGAGTAATGCACTCTAGTAGAAAAGTCGAAAAGTAGTTGCCACTATCAAACCAGGTTTTACGTCCTTCCCAAGATTTCTCCAGGATGCCATTGTGTTTGTGATGCATTTTCTCATTTCAGCACTTCATTTTTGTGTATGACAGCTCTTTAGTTCCTTTGTATTCTATTGCTAAATTTAAGTAGCATAGTTGTATTGACTAGATTTTAGTGGAAATTATAGATCAATTGGTATCAAAGACACAAGATTTTAGGTAAATTTGGGTGACACGGAACTTGTATGTATAACCATCTTTACCAAATTCTTCTCAAGCTTTTGCATATTGTTGGTTGCAAGGCACAACCGTGACAGAATTTCGAGAAAAATGAAGACATACAAAAAATCTACAAGGAGTTGGTGTGAGAACAAAGCTCTTTAAGAAGAAACCATCTGAAAGAAAGGACTAAAGTTGATGTTTTATTAGAATCCTTGAGTAACTGCAATAGGAGTTATGGTTGTTAGGAACTTACGAGAATCATGCAAGTTGACCAAATCATTTCCTAACAAACCCCATGAGAAAAAAACATGTATACAAGTTTACAGAATAACCAAGTGTAAAGATCAAAGACATATCACAAGATAACATAAGATATAGCATGGGAAAACCTTCAAGAAGGAAAAATTAAGCCTCTAAAACTATCCACACTCAATGTGTTATTAAACAATACACTTAAGAGTCTCCACAAATACTTTTGAAACATCAAGCTCTTTCAATGCATCCTTCATATGTTGAAGCATGTATATACACATCCCATGTTATATTTCACATATACACTTTTCAAACAACTTAATACAATGACAGTCACGTCAAAACCACCAACCATTAAACATGTGCTAGCTTTATAAAACAAACTCACATAAATACAACCAAGTAATTCGGTGAAATTATGTGTAAGACCAGAAAAAGGTAGAATATGCATATCTAGGTAACCACAAAACCCTAAACAATATGCAAACCTATCTAATCTAACATTAGAGCTATTGAAATGGGAATTCACAAACAATATGCAAAAAACACATAAAAACTCCCTTCAAATGATGCTCAAATGTTCTCCTTTCTTCTCCATAGAGTAGATTATGTTGCTCTTTGTCAATGACAAAAATGCACAAGTGTTGAAAAGCTAAAGTTGAAAGCAAGAATACTAGGAGATAGTGGTTCTAACCTAAATGGGAGGATTGCATCTCAATTTATAGAAAATGGGAGGCAATTTGGTGAATTAGAATGCATAAAATCAATGCATAATGAAGGGAAAAGGATGACACAAATTAGTAGCAAATTGGAAGCATAATTAGGGGAGAATTGCATAAGGAAATATGGAAGAAATCATGAAGCACCTTAATAGGGATAATGAAGCACAATTAAAGGAGGGAATGTAAGAGTTCAATTTTTGAATTTAAAAACTCATTATTCCCTCAAATTAGGAATTTAGGAATAGGAAAATCCCATAATTCAAAAAGATGAGAAATTAATTAATTTAGGGAGACAATAGGAAAAGGGAATAAATAAAGTCAATTTATTTATTCGATTAGGATATAGGGATAAACTATGGGTTATTCATCCCAAGCGGACAAATTAGAGGGTTATTGGCCAAATCAAAGACAATAATTTGCAATTGAATGGATTTTGATGATATTGATAAGGATTAGGATCAATTCCGATAATTATGGAATAGTTTGGGAAATCACGAGGCATCGATAAACTTTGACAATGCTCTCGCGATAATGATTGGAAATTATATAATGGCATCAATGAACTTGGATGATGCAAGAGGATAAATAAAGATAAGGAGGCATCGATGAATTTGGACAATGCTCCTGAAATGTGAAAATGGCAGCGAGGCATTGATGAACTTTGACTATGCTCTCTAAATTATGATTGATGATGAAATAGCATTGATGAACTTTGACAATGATATTGGAGGAGTTAAATGATGATGAGGCATTGATGAACTTGGACAATGCGCTCAAATGATGATTTAGGAGAAAGCATTAATGAACTTGACAATGCCCCTGGGGAGACATTGACGAACATGACAATTCTCCTGGATTGATGATGATAAGGCATCAATGACTTTGACAATGCCAGAGGATTGATTGAAAGAGATTGATGAGACATTGATATGAGTTTGGAATCGAATGAGTTTGGAATCGAATGAGTTTGGATTGACTTAGGAAGGGATTAGAACTTAGTTGGACTGATTTAGGATGATGTGACATGGTTTAGGAATGAATTTGATGGATTTAGCCAAAAAGATCAAGGTTATGTGAGAAATGCTAAGAATGCCACAATATCAGTCAATAGAAGACATGTTAAAAAGGGAGCACATAGGTGCGAACCATTTTTAAGTGTACATTTTGCCCCTCTTTGAGACAATGTGATTATGAGCATTGGCTCAAAGAAAAATAGAAGATCATGTCCCAATGGATCAACAGAAATGGAGGTAGGTAGTGTGTCCCCTCAAAAAATTGGGCAGAAATTGACACGAGAACAATTTTTTGAAAAGAATGATGATTGCATGGATTGATTGAAGAAATGTTAGCAGAAAGCAGAAATTAGACGAAGAAATATTAGTAAGATAGAAAAATTTTGGCTTTAAGAAGTGCAATTATGTCATAAGAGCTTATTTTGATATTGCAAAACCAGATGTCGCGCATCGTGGCACAGAAGCCAGAGCAAGAAAGTCATCCTTGTGCGTAAACAAACATGATGCAGACAAAGAATGATCTTTTTTGTCCTGAAGCAGATAGCAAACATGCCTTAGAATTTCATGAGATCACCAAACAGGCAGAAGACAAAGCAAAAACCGACCATGAACCATCCCAGATACTCTCATCAAGATAATATCATCGAGTAGCATAGGAACATGATCAAAAAAAGAAAAATCAATGAAAGATAAAACACTCACTAAAACAATGTGAGCCAACAGTCATTCTGGTCTTTTTGTTACTTGCATTAAGTGTCCTTTGTTTGATAGTTTAACTTTTAGTTGACTGATTGGAGGATTGATTGATAGGTTGGATAGATTGATTGATAGTAAAGATCGAAAGATTGAACAGGTCCAACCAGATTGAATGTTGAGTCACAATGATTCAGATCGCGTTTGTGAGAGCATGATTTCATTAAGCACAAGATAATGCATCTGACATGGATGTCTGCAAACATGATGATCGTTACGCAAAAGAAAGACAAGTATGTACAAATTTATTGCAAATTTTTGAAGAAGCTTTTGTAATTTTTAGGATTTTTGAGATATTTGAATTTTTTGTGATAATTTTTTTTCAGGACTTTTTTAGGATTTTTTCATGACTTTTTATGCTGTTTTAGAGACTTTTTTCAGCATCGTATGTGATTTTTAAGGTCTTTTTTCAATATCATATTTGATTTTTAGAGATTTTTTCAGGACATTATGCAATTTTTTAGGATTTTTTTAGCTTCTTATTTGGATTTTTAGGATTTTTTAGGACATTAAGATATTTACAAGAGCAAGATGTATCGAAATTTCCCCTAGTGTCTAGCAAGGCAAAGACGTTATGGAAGGACCAAAGGATTTGATAGATGGGTGAAGGACAAGGGTTGTGTGCATTGGATCTGTTTAGGTTTCCAAGGACTATCCCAGAAAGAGGATAACATTTTCATTTTTTTTCCACCAAGCCAGGGGACATGACATGACAATGATAAGGTAATGAGATATTGCACCTGATGGAATGCGAGAAATGGACATGTCAAGAGGTTTTTCTTTGAAAACATGTTTTTGCATTGAACGTCCTTATTTTAAATCAAGACCAAGATAGGGAGTTGGATAGGACAATGTTAGGATATGAATAAGAAAGGGGAAATGGATAAGAAAGATCAAGAATGGACAAGGGGGGAGGGATATGCCATATGGATGAAAGGTTGTGATAGGGTAGGAGATATAGACCAAAGGGATCAGGACAATGTAAAGCAGATAGGACATGTGATGCTTCTAGGAAGATTTGTAATTGTGTCAAGATCAAAGTTGAGGAAAAGAGGGATAGGATAATGGATATGACAGGCATAGGATAATGGAGAACATGTTGGGGATAATGGAGGATAGTGACAGGAGTAATGGAGGATAACACCAATGAAATCTGCCCCCAAGTATAGACTGCAAGAAGTTCATAGAATTACACATGACGCCTGTTTGCCAGGTTTTTATCAAGGCAACTTTTTTTTTTCATTTTTTTTAAAACTTTTTTTTGACATTTTTGGAATAAACTGGACGCATGACATGACATGGACGAATGACTCAAGCGCCTTACTCTTTGAATGGTTCTGTTTAAGGACATGAAATAATGGACCATGACTATAACATTATGCTCAAAGATTTTGGTAGGGTAATGACAAAGGGATATGAAGTGGATGGTTGGATAAGGATGGATAAGGTTTATGAAAAGGAAGGGATAGGATAGGATAGATGAAGGGTTGGAAAATAGGTGTTGGATAATGAAGGGAATGTATGCAAGCTTTATTTGAAGTGGAAGGGAATGGATGCAAGAACAACATTGGCGCACACCTTAAGGGGTGATGGAGTGATAGAGGAAAATGAGATTTTGGATTTTGAAGGCTTAATGGAGAAAAGGATATGGATTTTGGGACATAAGGACCCAAAATAGATTTGGAAGATGGAAGACATTTAGATGGATGGATAGCAATTTTAG
The DNA here is from genome assembly GCA_018584345.1 of Thuja plicata. Taxonomy (NCBI): domain Eukaryota; kingdom Viridiplantae; phylum Streptophyta; class Pinopsida; order Cupressales; family Cupressaceae; genus Thuja; species Thuja plicata. Next base: position 1,824,707 of record MU228269.1, read on the forward strand.
ATGCCAATTTGGATTTTTCTTTTAGGACTTTGTGCTTCAAGAAGCTTCTTGGGATTCCACATGCATTTTGTCTTTTCATTCTTTTGAGGGTCCTTTGAATCTATTGCTTGCACAATGGATTTTGGAACCCATATGGATTTTGACTTTATTTTTTGCTCAATGGGCCTTTGTGGCCTTTTTTATATTTCTTTTTCATTTTGGATCAATTTTTTCTTCTTTTGTACATGTCTATTATAATGGACATGTTGATCCTTGATAGCATGTGGATTGCTTGACTTGTGAATCTTATGCTTGGAATCCAAATTGCTTGGAAAGGGAAAGAAATTCATGGATGGATAGGAATTATATGGAGGCATTTTGGATGGATGGAAGGTTCTCCAAGATGTGTACCTTTGCTGACTTGTATTTGGGAAAGGGTAAGTGGATTTTGATCTAGTGGGTGGAGGAATATATGGACCTAGGATGGATGGAAGGGTTGAAGGGGGAGGTATACATTTAGTGTTAGAGTAATTTAGCAATTGCTCTTTAGTGCTTAAGTTTCACTTAGGCAGTTTCTTTAGTCTTAGGAAAGTTTCTATTTCCTAGCAGTTGCCCTTTTAGGGTTTCGACATCCTTTATAAGGATTGTCATCTTTGTATTTCATAAAGGAGTTTATTCAGTATTGTTGATAATATAGAAATCATTCTTTTCAACATGATGTCTCCTCTGGCTTTTTGGCCGCCTTAGCTTTCTGAATCCTTCTATCTTCTGTCTGTTTCATTCTGTGTAATAGTCTTTGCATGTAGGTGATCTTGGTTGCATTGCGTTTTAGCAATCTCAACATGGTATCAGAGCTCTCCTGCATCCGGTTGTTCGTTCTCTGTTGAAGCAGCGAGGGTTTGAAGCTCTCAGATTCTTTTCCGGTATTTGTCTCTGGTTCTGGGGGGGTCTCTATTTTTCGGAGCTGTTTGAGCCGAAAAGGACTCCACCATTGCATCCAGAAGGCCCGGGAGAGTCGAAATCATATAAAATTTTGACCCTTTTGGGCACCGGGGCTCTGGGAAAATTTTCTCGGCCTCCCAAGGGCCGTACGGATGTAAAAAAAATTCAAAAAAAATATTAAAAAATCATTTTTTAATGATTTTAGGGTTTTTTTGCGTTTAAAAAAACCGCAGGCAGTTTAAAAAATTTTTGCCACCGCCGGCCCACCGGCGCTCCACCGCCACCGGTCGGTGGCCGGCCCGGCTCCCTGCCTCACCGCTCCGCAGCTGCTCTGCGCTCGAGCCACCGCCTCCTTTATACCGGGCGCCGCTCTTTTACTCTGTGCGGCCCGCCCCCGCCGCCGCGGCCCCCGCCGCCCACAGCGACTACCGCCGCCCAGAAACCTGCACCGCCGCCGCCGCCCATGCGGACCGGCTTGCCCTTGTACAGGCGCCCGCCGGTGGTTCTTTGTGCTCCGCTCCGCCACCGCTCCCCCAGCGGTGGCGCCTTCTGCTTAGCCCCCGCGGGCTCACCTTTCCTACCGCGCAGTCATATGCCGCCAGCCCCCGGGGGGGCTTATCTCTTCTGCCCGCCGGTCATATGGCGACCGGGGGCTTATTTTTTAGCCCTTAGGGCATTTTGTAAGCCCTTTAGGGCATTTTGGGGGTACCTGGACATTTTCCTCTCTATAGGGTGCATACGGGGGTCTTTTTATGACTTCCATATACCGTCGGAAAGCTCTTTCCGAGAAATTTCCGATGGCAGAGGTTAGAGGTTTTGGTTCCACCGTTTCAATAGCTTTTTTTGCTGTTGAAGTCCGATATTCTTTTTTGCCTTCCGGGAGTCATATCTGGCTCATCCGGACTCCTTTTTCGGCAACCGAGATATCGTCGGAAAGCTGATTCTGTGTACTTTTCAGTGGCAGAGGTATTTCTTCCAGATTCTGCTCCAGGTTTTCACTCCTCCGAGTTATGCAGTTTATGCCCTCTGGTGGTGTGCTTGGTTCT